>CM064544.1:1139976-1217655 GCA_032716605.1 Paralithodes platypus | reverse complement strand
TGCATTTTTTTTAATATCCTTCCAGAAGGCATAAGGTGTCTTTGCTAGAAAAGTTTTTGGGCAATGCTTCTCTTCTTAATACATTTTCATTGTTTTTAATATATCTGATTGCATACTTGAATCTAGCATGTAGTCTGATGAACATGTCAAAAGGATGGGTCCCTGTCTCGGTTTGTTATGATCCAGCCATACACTACGAGCATCCCCCGGGATGCATGGTTATCTTTGTACGAAACATGGTCATCTACACCCAGGTTGTTTTAAAAGAGTAAATTTTGTGATGCTGGTGAACTACTATGTCACTAGCCTTAGTAAGGACAAGATGCAATATGCTTGTAACAGCTTGCTGACTTCTTCTCGATGACTAGCATCTAAACACAAGTGGGGTCTTCACAGAAATGGCATACTCAACTGCCAGGATCAAGCTCCGAAAGGAGAGTGTTGTGTTAAAGTTGCAAAATTGCTCACACTCCTCACGTCAAGCCAGGCCCCCATGGACAGTTTTGGATTTACACTAATTGTTTGACTGGGTTAATTCTGGCGCTCTTTCCAAACTAGCTGTTAAGGTCAATGGGATATGTTCTTCAATCTGTCTATGTATAATGACTTTCCAATTTTGTTATAAGATCATGGAAATCAGCACTAGCTACGGTCATGATTATAGCCAAGACGTTGAGCCCCATGCTGCACTGACCACATGTGTAACTACTATGAGGGAGAATGAGCTGAGAAGAGGATAATAGGATCATGCTCACCACAGAAGTTAGTCATTATGACTAGCAAACAGAGGAGTTCATCATGTCATTCGCCAGATTAGCCTTCCAGTCACCTATTACAGGAGTAGCAGGTGGTATTTAGTTCTTGTAAAAGAGCACTTAGCTCTTCCACGGCCATATCACAGGTCAGTGTTCTTAATTTTCATTACATTGGTCTGAGGGGCAAGTACACACTAATGAAATACAACTACTTTCCGTTGGATATCTTCTATTTCTATACCTGTTACCACATGGTACATGTGTTACAAAGTGGTTTAACACGGCTGTCTAAAGAGTCCCTCCACAAAAAATAGCTTACTCCTCCCGGTGGGTGAATGCTACTAGACCATCCATAGCATCGGTTTGTTCGAGAACCCCAAACCCATGAAACTTATCACAGATAGTACTGAGGTTACCCAAATCCTGGTTAAATATACCAAGATCCTGCAGGCACAAAATATCACCTGGTATTAAATACGTCTACTACATCAGGGCGTAGGAGAAGCCCTCTGTTGGTTTTTAGGCGCCCCCCTACAGTTATAAGTAGGCAATACGCCAAATGTTGGGCGATGAAGTAGGACTTTATCTCCATGATTTAAGAGGTTGTTGGTGAGGGTGGGTTACCGTAGTTATAGAGTCCTCATCGTGTGATACCCCGGTACCGGGGCCCTACGTTCTCTCCACCCGTACACCGATGCTTCCTCTGGCCAAAGTTCTTCATCCATAAACACCTCGGGATTTGTGACACTCGCAGGTTATTCTGAATGAAATATATGTGTGCCTATACAGACCAGGGAATAATTGGTTCAACAAAGCCATACTAAGACTGAGTGTATTGGAGAGATATGCTTTCAAGTCGGATGCCGTCACTCCTGGCTTAAAACTGTGGTCGCGAAATCCTTGGGCTATGCGTGATCTTTTCACTTTTTAAACTGTTCTTATCCCCGTTACTTTTATTTGACCCTTAATCCATAGATATCAATTGTGGCTGTCTGATGGGTTGGCATTGGCTAAACGTCGGGACAGGGCATGGGTGTTTTTAATATGAATGTATGTTCCTGTTCATCATCTTTGTAGTTAGGAGTGTTAGGACACGAGGGGGTTAGTGTACGTGAGGTGTGGAAAATGGTCAGTTTAGAGAAAGGTAATGGGGGCAGCCTGGAGCTGCTTAGCCCTGCGGGCCTTGGGCCTGTTGAACATGGCTGGCTCGGTCAGCTGGTCCTTGTTGTTTTGTGGACCTTTCCTTGGCGGTTTCTGTGTGGTGTTCGTGCGTGGCTTCTGTGGTGGGCTTCTCGTTATGGGGCATTTTACAGGTAACAATCTAAAACATTTCGGTTAGCTAAATTCATCTCATCAATCAGTCCAGGTTCCGATACCCGTTGCCATGCGATAGGTCCAGAAATATTGCCAGAAAAATGATTGATCATCCAATGGTGACTCTAAAAGCTTTCGTGATGATTCTGGCTTGAAGGATCAAAAATAAAATGCATTGTTCGGAAAATGGCATAAGCAAGGAAATTCTCAATAATAATTAAGCAAAATATCATAAACACCCACAAAACATCGGACCAGATAGTGTTAGTAGCCATGGGGTTGGGTGTGACAGGGATCTGCCTTGTGGGGGCCGATCGGCTTTTTGCAGGACTCCCATTTTCTGATGTCAACTGTAATTAATGTTAGTAATAACACCTTCAGTTACGATCACGCCTTGTTTCCTTTGCTTCTGGCTAAAAGGTAGACGATTGTATTGCAGTTTAATAAGGACATATGCGATGCCGAAGGGTTATTGACATCGTAGTCACCCCTTTGAGTCCTAGAAGTAAACTTTTGGCTTAAGAAAATCGACTAATGGCAGCCAGCATAAGATAAAACCTCCGTCATCGGGGCTCAAGGGGTTAATGGAGATATTTCCGACATTGGGAGCCCTTGTATAAACATAAGAAAACATATGAACATAAAAAAAATGAAAGTATGCACGAAAGACGATCCGGCCCACACAAGGCCAGATCCGTCACACCCAACCCCAATTATTAAGGCACTACTTATAGACCCAACTCACTAATACGGACCCCGGGAGCTGGGCACGTTAGCCAACACTTCAGCAAATAGCCACATTCCGCCATGGCGGGAAGTGTCATTTGGTTAGCGACATGAGCGTTGGCGCCACAATGGCTGCCTATTTGCGGATTTGAAGCTCGGGAAAGTACCTACATGTTGCAAACATCGAGTCCGCCAAATAAAAAAATTCCAGTTCGCCAGCCAGCCCTGGGCCGCTCCTGCCGTTCCAGCCAAACAAAGTTCATGTGACCAAGCCAAACACCCTGTGTTCTGGAATCTAGGCCGATCACATCGGCTCTTCAAGTTTGTTCACGTAACTTAGTAGCAAGCGTCGAGCTAACACCTATAGGCTAACACACGTCCAAGAGTTCCAACTCGCGTAGCACTCAAACTTTGTTTATATTTTCGGCCTATTGACAGTGAACCTGGAGTCTACCATCAGGCCTACCGCAGCTGCCAACAGCATGAGGGGCAGTTCACCACCATCATCCGACAGTGATGCCCAGAGCATGCAGAAATCGAGGAACCAAGCCACCCCCTGGCCCCACCTAGAAACCTTCTATGGGCCTGTAATTACCACGATGTCTCTGGAGAAGCTTTATAACTTTATAATCTAGATAAATTAAGAGTATAAAGTTAGGCTATCGTTCAATTGATTGATAGCCTGTTAATTTTTGTCACCTCAAACTAAATTTTTTTTTTTTTTTTATTATGCTACCCTACTCCCATCAAAATGCCTCAAAAGCATGTAGGCCTAGGCTAAGTCTAAAATTCTATATAGGCTAGGGCTATAGAGCCTAGGCCTAGGTCTATAATCACTAATCCGTATCAAAATGCCTCAAAGCATGTAGGCTTAAATATTGCATGTTCTAACTTCTAAATATAGCCTAGGCCTAGGCACTATAGGCTAATTACTACTATAAGTAATTGGATTAGGCTAGGCCTAGGCTACCCTAATCCTATCAAAATGCCTTCAAAGCATGTCGGCTAAAATAAGTATTGCATTTCTAACTTCTATATATATATAGGCTAGCCTATGGTCTCGGCTTATAATCAGTCAATCACTAGATCTCATCAAAATGCCTCTAAAGCATGTAGGCTAAATATTGGATGTTCTAACGTCTAGGCCTATCTCTATAGCCTATGTTTCGAGGCTATAATCACTAATTCCATCAAAATGCCTCAAAGCATGTAGGCTAAAATATTGCATGTTTAAATTTCTAATATTATAGCCTAGGTCTAGGCTATAAACACTAATTCCATCAAAATGCCTCAAAGCCGTAGGCTAAATCTTGCATGTTCTAACTTCTATATATTCACTTAGGTCTAGGCTATAATCACTAATTCCATCAAAATGCCTCAAAACATGTAGGCTAAATATTGCATGTTCTAACTTCTATATATATAGCCTAGGTCTAGGCTATAATCACTAATTCCATGCAAAATGCCTCAAAGCATGCTAGGCCTAGCGCTAAATATTGCATGTTTCTAACTTCTATGTATAGGCCTAGGCCTATAATCACACTCAATTTTATTTAGTGTCAAGTAGAAAGTGGAGTTTGACAGTATCATATAGGCCTAGGACTACAGGGTAGCCTACAATAAAATTTATATTAAATTTTGATCTGAAGCTAGGCCTTTATTCTGAGCTTTTACATTAATAGGCCTAGGCTACTTTCTAGTACATTTACTTAATCTATCTAAAGTAGACCTATCTAGGCATATATAGCCTATTGGCCATTCCCAAAGGGGGGACGCACGAAATAAATCGCCTCCTTGGCACCTCTGTGATCCGGCGTACCTCCTCCTGACTGGTGCGAATTTGCGAATACTGATTATTCCTGAAGCAGTCTCCCCATAAACCAGTTGCCCCAACGTTTTACTGCCCATGTGGACAAACTAAGTGGCTATGCTAGATATATTAACCCTTTAACTGTGGGTGACGTTCTTGAATGTTTTGGCATTGTACAGCAATTTCCAAGCTTTCAAAGCCTGTATGCTATCCCTGAGGTCCATGGAAAGTTGGGCACCATTATATTTAAGGGGACAACGACCGGTTAATTTAGGCTTAAAAAAAGCGAAAATCTGAAAACACCCATTAGGTGTTTACGCAACAAGAGTCAAAATCCCTTCAAACGCCAGTGACAAGGTTACTAGTGAAAACCCATTGGAAATAATAATTTTTTATGTTTTCCAAACTTTTCCTGCTAATTTCTAAAAAAGTGATATAGCGAACTTTGAAAATTAACATGCACTCAGTAACTACTGGTCGTACGAGGAGCATTACTATATAAATCGAACAGAGCGTAAGCTACTCTCACAACCTACCCTACGTCTTATCTTCGGCCTTTCGCCATGTTCCCGCATAAAATATGGTAAATCTAAAACAAACAAAACGTAAAAATGTTTCACCTAATGACCTTAGCCTTTCACCTGTTTTTCTCAGACACCTAGATTGCTGCACTATCGGATGTTATTTTTCAGTTATGATTCGGACCTATAGCGAATGGTGTATATACCATTGGAAAGGTAATCAAAAAAACACTTTAAAAGGCCTAATTACTAAACAAATTTACTCTAATAATGAAAAAATTTCCCAATATGTAGTCAAAGTTGTAATTTTTGTATAAATATATTCGCCTGAATCCGCGCATCACCTAAAGCGACAAAATACAAAAAATTTATAAAAAGTGTTCTCTAGAAACTATAGATACACCTTTTGTGAGTTGTGTTGATAACAAAAAACATGTGCTGGGGGATTTCGGTTAGGAGTTTATTATTTTTTGCAGTACTATGATTTGCAACATTTGTGTACCTAAATTGAAAGATTTTTTTTTTTTTTTTTTTTGTTTTTTCTAGTTTAATGGTTCAGATAAACCTGTGCCAATGTTCATTTAAATTGATAGTAAGAATGGAAGTAGCGTAATTCTCCGGTCGGTCCCCTTAAGTAAGATATATCTAATTTATTGAACATTAGGGATTTACTTTATTGATTTACCATTTGAATTCTGTATTAGTTTCAACAATTTAAAATTATACAAAAACAACGGTTTGCGTTTGCATATTTGCATTTGAGGACCTAGAAATTTCACAAGGGTTGAACATTTGTGTTGACTGAAGTTATGGTCTGGGGTTGGCTGGATTTGTGTTTGATGAGTTGACTTTTTGTTTGTGGTGCCCAGATCTGCGTAATACCCTGAAGACTGACCCTCCACCAAAATGGTTCAGGAGATCAACACAAGATTAACGGGGTCTGCAGAGCGCCGATTGGGCCCACCACCCGGCAGATCCCCCCTCAATACCCAACCCCTTCTCGTCCATATGCCTATCTAATTTTATCTTAAAGTTCCATATCGTTCTCGATCCTACCCATACCCACTTCGGTAGCCTATTCCACATGTGCTACAACTCTGGTTACCAAAACCAATATATATCCTTTTCTGAAAACGATACTTTATGGTAGATTTCTAATATTATGAATATGTTTTTTCATTCTCCTCTGTTACTCTCTCCAACGAATCTATGTCCATTTCTGTAATAAGGACAAAACCAAAATTGGACTAGCAGTAATAAGGGAGGGAAATGAGTGGAAGCTGCCTATACTGCTGTTTTGCGGTTGACACAGCGATAGAGTGAATTGGGAGTTGCAGGGTTCTGGTAAATGAGTTTGGAACAGTGGTGCGGAAAAAAACGGAATTTGATGGTAAATGTGGGCACAAGCAAGTGTTATTGGTCTTCGAAAGAGGGGTGAAGTCCACAGAGTGTGAGGTGAAGTTGAACGGTCAGGCTATGGAAATCCCCCTTCATCAGCTCTTTTCAGTATCTGGGCAGTGTGTTGAAGTAAAGATGGGACTGTGGATGAAGAAGTGCGGGAGAGTGGGCCACAGGGGAAGAGAGTTGTTAGGAACGTTGAAAGCAGTAACAAGAAATGGAATAGATGTAGGACGTATGGAAGTGAAGAAAGGTCCTTGCCATGGACAATGTGTAATCCCGACATCATAACTTACGGAAGCGAAGCATGGACGTTTCGTGGAGAGACCTCAGACCAAGAGTGAGGGCGGTGGAAATGAGTTTCCTTGAGAATTGCCTGTGCGGAGTTACATGGAGGGATAGACAGACGAAGAGGAAGTAAAGAAGGATCGGGTGGTGTGGAGGGTAGATGTGCTGAAAGGTTGAAAAGGAGCAACTTGAGATGGTTTTTCGGCCATATGGAATGGCGTATGGGACGACGAGAGAAATGACTAAGAGGGTGTACGAGCGACGATGGTGGGAAGGACAGAGAGGGAGAGGTAGACTGAAAGGAGAGATGGGAGGAGGCGACGACTGACTGACTGGGGCCAGAGGTGCTTGGGGGCGGTTCGTTCGTGGCCACCCCCTCCGGGGATCATGGCGGTCAGGCAATCGATTGATAGATTGATAGATCATTCCCATATGAGGTCTCACTAATTGATAAGTAAAGTTTTAAGATAACATCGCAGCAGTTCTGGTCATACTCACACTCCTTGCGGATGAACCCGCGGAATCCTGTTTTGCCTTGTTAACGAACGCTTATCACTGTTTTCTCGGCCTTCAAATCGTTGCTAACAAACACACCTAAATCTTTCTCGGCAATCTGAGTTTTTTCTCCAATCTCTGTATTAGCTAGTTTATTTATTTCCCATTTAGTGATTACGTTCCCCCCCTTTTCCCCCCCCCCCGCCCCCCCCCCCTCTCTACTTTAATACCTTGCATTTGTCAATGCTTAAAATTCATCTGCCAATTTACTGACCATTCGGTGTAATGGCTATCTAGATCCCTTTGGAGGCACTCTATGTCGCTATCCTGAATCTATTGGTTCTCGACACCCAGTTTTGGGTATCGTCTAGCGAATTTCCAACTTATCCTACTAGTTATACCTAAATCTCACGGTCATTTTATGTCATTATAACAAGACAAACCAGAGGAACCCAAAAACCCCACTTTTTGACCTGCTCCCACATTCTGACTTAGTACCATTTATGCTGGGGGGGGGGGGGGGGAAAAACTCTCTGCTTCCATACCAACTGGGACCACTGTGCGAGTTTTCGGCTATGAGGACGTTGGAGCCAGAAACATCGACATTAAACAGAAATACAATAATAATGATATTGTAGGGGTCTAATGGATAAAACGTATGTTGAATTGGGTTTTATGTGTTTATATAAGCAGTGCAACCGAAATTTAGGTGATCATTCTGTTAATTCCCGATGTCTACACCTCCACCTTCCTTATAGCCAGAAACCCGCAAGTGGTCAATTAGTGCTTCCTAACCAATGGCGTAAGTTTGTCTGGTCCTACAACTATATACTAGTACTCGCACGGTGAGGGGGGGTCACCAAACTTACGGATTTACAATTAGAGGCCTTAACCTCGGAAGTGCGCATGGGGGGTCTGAGACAACACACACCTCATGTGCTGACGTATTTGAGCATGTTTCCCCATCACATAAATATATTTATGTTACCATACAATAGCATTAATACTTATCCCATATTCGCCTATTATAGGTGGATTATAAAGGTATTGAACCTGTTACAACAATAAAACAAATTGGAAAACAGCGCGTTGTGGATTGTCAAAATCGGCGATACAGGCCGGGAGTTTACGACAATGTATGCCTGAGGCAAACCCTCTCAGCCCACCACTTCCTTCCTCCACCGCCTGGACGAGAGAACTGTCGATCGGATGACTCCTCATCTCTCGGCCACCAGAGTTCTCTTGGCAACTCGCATTGCTAACAGTGATGACAACGCCCTGCTGAACCACACTCCAGCTAAATGTTAGCACGAAAATAGACCACAGCGAAAAGGGAGATACAGGGAAAAATAGGTGATAACACCTGACGGAGAGGAGGAAACTGGGAGAAGGAGGGGAGGCTGGAGGAGTGATATTTGGCATGGCCAGGGGCAAATTTTTTTTTTCTTTTTTGGTGTGTTTTAAATTGATTTTTTTTTATGTCCCTGACTCTTAAGAGTGCTTCCACGCGGTCCGCCGGGGGAACTCTTAAGAGTCTTCCTGCAGTTCCCGGGGTTAAGGGGGAAAGAGCCGGTTTTCTGGACCACTTTCTCCTCTAGTGTTTAGCACACCAATCACTCGTTTTAAGATTATAAAGTGGTTCCGGCCCATTAGTTTGGCCGATTTTAACACCTTTCCCTCTCTATTCCTCCTTGGTCAATTTTAAGAAACACCTTTCGAGTCGAATTTAGGGTGTCGATTTTTTTTCTCCTGGCTGAGGCGAAAGCCCAGCCTGCAAAATTTTGAACACGATTGGAACCCCGCGTCGCACGTGTTGCGTCGGCAGTCTTTGATCACCAACTCCCAGCGACGCATACACGTGCGTTCCGACAGATAAAAAACACTTACGTGGCTCGTAAGGCTAGGAAATGGCGGGGGGAGAATAGGAGGGGGAGTGGGTACCGTAGTGTGTGTGGGGAGACGGGCCAGTAGGTGTGAGGGGGCCAAGACCGCCGCGCGGCTGGTGGTGGTGGGCTTAGGGGGGATAGTCTACACCCCTTGTTTACCGCCACGTTGAACCTTCATAACTCCGGTTGTATTGGGAGCTAGAGGCTGTGAGATTTATGTGAGATATTCCTTAGGATGTATGACGTACAATGCCATAATCAGTCTTTTACCCTAGTGTGCACGGGCGGGTGGTCATGAGGGGGAGGACGAAACTATTGAAACCCCCCCCCCCCGCCCCCCAAATGGATCTTGCTAACCGAAATGAGTTTTTTTTTATTGGTGTGTTCAGTGCTCACCATTCTCTTCCATTTTGGATCACCACATTTTTTTGAAGCTCCCCCAACCCCAACCCCCCACCGGCCCCCCCCCCCCCCCCCCCAAAAAAATGTCAGAGGTGATTTTGTTTTTTGTTTGTTTTTTTTTTTATTTTCTCATCCTTGTCTTCCATTTTAGCAAACAAAAAAAATAAGTGAACATGGCTTGGGGACTGGGGTGCACAAAATATTAAACCTGGCCGGGGCTCAGCGGGTTAAGAGTGAACCGGCCTTCGGCGGGGACATTTTTTTACAAAAAAGTATATGAATACATGAAGCAATAGACCACAACAAATGGCCAGTCTCCCCTTACTTCGGTGTCAAAAAAGCCTAGAGTGCGGATCGGTCTCCAAGTCCCGCGTCTTAATCCCTCCCCGGTAAATATCCAGAGATTCCACTCTAACTGAGGGTCACAGTCTACAGATATCGTGTGACTGGGTTATCACAACAGCCCTTTTCGGGATTAAAGGTGTGTGTGGTGTTGCGTGCGTGGGTTCCCCGTGTGTTTGGTCGCCATGTACGAATTACTTTGTACGAAGAATTCGCAGGCTTACCATATACCCGTTGGGATGCCGCTACTGATATAAATGTTGCTCCCTATACATGACCTGTCCCTACACTTAGTCCTCTTCCCTGGGTGTATATTCCGGCTCTCCAAAGAGATCAAACCGGAGGTTACCCTACACGATGCTGGGCCGGTACGGTCGCGCTAATCATTCATGTCCCCGCTGTCCTTACGTTGCTCGTCATGTCTGTCAGGATGTTGACTGGTGGGTGGTGTCGGCCCCGGTTTGTCGCTTTCCCGTCCCCCGATCTGAAGCACGCCGCTACGCTCTGCTGCTCCCACTTTATTGATCCACCCTCCTTGGTGCCGCCCCCTCACTTATCCTGCGACTGTACTTTTGCCGTTCCTTGTCGCTCAATGTTGTAGTACCGGCGTGGGCCCTCCGCTCGATCCGGCCAGGCTGTCCCCTTCGATAACCTGGCTTCTGTCCGTCCGCTCGTGAATCTCCACCTTCGGGGGTCTCGTCAACTGTGCTGTGCCCCCCAGACTCCTGCATCCGGGTGTTCAACTCGGCCAAGGCCCCCTCCCCTCGCTCTGTGAGTCCCCGCCCACCAGCCGCCGCCCCTCTTCCCCCGCGAAGCCCGACAGCCGCCAGGCCGGCCACCCCGGTACTGTCGCGCCAGACCCACCCGGTAGCCCGCCCGCCCCACCGGTCGACGAGCCCGCCCAGCCGGTAGCCGCCCACCGCCCCCGCACCCGCCGGTCGCCGACGCCCCCGGTGAGCCAGACAAGCCGCCAACCGCCCGGTCGCCGCCCGGCCCCAGGTCGACACGGCCCCCCCACCGGTCGCCCGCCCGCCCCCCGGTCGCCCGCCCCCCCGAGCCCGCCCGCCCCCCGGTCGCCCGCCGCCCCCCGGTCGCCCGCCGCCCCACCAGGTAGACCGGCCCGCCCAAAGGTCGGACCGCCGCCAGGGACCCCGGTAGCCCGCCGCCCGCCAGGTCGCCCGGCCCGGCCCCACCAGGTTCGCCGACAGGCCGCCCGCCCCCCCCCGGTAGCCAGGCACCCCCCAGGTTGCTCTCGGTCGCCGCCCTCCCTGCCCCCCCGGTAGACGCCCGCCGGTAGTCAGACCGGCCCGCCCGGTCGCCCCGCCGACAACCCGGTCGCCGACCGGACACCAGGTCGACCTCTTCGGTCGCCAGACAGCCGGTCGCCGCCCCCCCCCAGTTTCGTCGCCCTTCCCGGGGTGATTTCTCCTTGTTTTCTTTTCGCTTTCTCTGGTTGTCTGCCCTCCGCCTTTACTCCGCTTTTCCACCCGTTTTCCTCGGTGGATATCCTGGGCAACGATGCGCTCCGGCATTGTCTGTCGCGACCCGTCTTTTTCTCTCGCCAACTAACCCTTTCGCTGCTGCCCCACCTCGCACTCGCGCCTGATCCCTCGCCAGGCCCCCTGCCGGGTGTGGCTACCGTCTCCCCCCCGTCGTGCCCTGGGGCTCGAATACCCCCCCTGAGACGCTGGGCCCACGCGCCACACCCCCCCGGTGGGCCCCCTTAACCCTCCGTCCGATGACCTTTTTTCCCCTTTGGGTCTCGGTTTTTTTTTCGGCGCCGTTCGTTTCCCGTTACCAGCTCTCCTCTTTTTCTAGTCATCTCTGTTTACGTTATGGACCTCTCTCCCCCGCCCCTACCGAATCTCCCCAGCCGGACACAGTGGGGTCGCGTCGCTGTGGTGGTGTGCCCTTCGTACCCCGGTGGGGTTTCCTGGGTGCGTCGCCGGGTTTGTCTTGACCTCCTTTGCTTCGTTTAGGGTTTCTGCCTTTTCTTGCTTCTTGTTTCTGCGTCATGGTTTGTCGGGGCCGTGTGTGCAGCCCCGTGATCTGCTGTCTTCTTTGGTCCCTCTTTTCTTTTTCCTTTTTCTCTTTTCTTTCCCAAGAGTCCTCTGTCGTCCGGTCTCCCTTTCTCTCGTTTTTACTTTTTGGCTCTTCTTTGACTCCCTTCAATTTGGCCTTCTCCTTCCCGTACGCGTCATCTTGTGAGTTTTTATCCCTTTTCCCTTCCCTCTCGCCACTCCGTTTTTTTTGTTTTCCCCCCCCTTTTTTTTTCGTGTCTTTTGTTCCTCTTTTTGCACCGTTTGCTTACTCTTTGGCTGTGTTTTTTTTTTTTTTCTCCTTCCTCTTCTCTCTTTCTTTTCAGTCCCTCTTTGGACCCCCTACCACTCCCCGGATATTCCCCTTCCATTTTTTTGCTGACCACTGGTCCCCCACTTTCTTCCCTTCCCACTTTTTTCTTTTCTTCTAATATTCACACACCACCCTTACCCTGCTTTTTCCTGCCTTGATAGTGTGGCTTCGCGTTGCTCTTCCCTCTGCCTGAAGGATCTTTGCCCTAGTAGCCCCCTCGACCCCTACGCACTGTCCCCCTGACCCCAGCCCTGGCAATTCTCCCCCCCCCTTTCTCCTCCTTTCTCTTTCCTACCCCAATCGGACCTTTCCATCCCCCACTACGCTTTCCCCTCCCGCCTCCCGACTCTTACTCTCCCTCTTAGCCACCCAGCTGCAACAGAACATACGCACAGAACTTCCCCCTTAACGGTTTTCATAGACGACTTTCCTTTACCGACCCAACTCTCTCTAGTTCCTTTGTACCACTGAAACACCTCGCCACCTTTGAACTTCTAGCCGTTTGGTTGTTTTGGTGTGTTTTCTCGCTTGCTTTTCCCCTGTTCTTCTTTTTTTTTTTTTTCTCCCTTTTTCTCTTGTTTTTTTTTTTTTGTTTCTTCTTTTTCCTCCTTTTTAATTTCCTTTTTATTCCCTTCTTTTTCTTTTTTTTATTCTTATTTTTTTTTTTTTTTTAATAATTCTAACTCAAACCAAGTCCCCTTCTCACCTTTTTGTACTTTTTTTTTCTTTTCTCCCCCTTGCTTTTTTTCAATACATATCCTTTTTTAAATTACTCACTCAAAAGCCCTATGTCTATCATTCCCCCGTTTTTCATCCTTTATCCTCCTCTTCCCCATCCACCCCCTAATTCGTTTAACTTCGACGGATTCTACCGTGATGTGGCAAAGCCAACAGGAGGTCGAAAACACCCAACCACCCCCACAAGTCCGAGCGACGTACAAGAGATCTCTATAAGAGAACACCTAGGTCCAACACAATAACATGACTAGTCATCCACCCCAAAGATCTAAGAATGCTGTAGAATTATAAATTCCCATAACCCCATGCAAGCCCCCAGTCCCCCCACCCACACCCTTGGAACCTCCTTCTCCTAAACAACAAAGGACGGCAAAATACCCCAACATCAGACACCGGCCCGCCCTACCACCCACAAAAAGTCCAGACAAAAAACAACACCCCCACTTGGTTTGGCTCCCTTGCGTCTGGCCCGTACGAGTCGCATCGCCACTCGCGCCTTGCGTCTACCGACGTGGCTTGTGTGGTCTGGCTCGGGCTCCTGCCGATGAACCGGTGGAAAGCCCCCGTCCGGAGCCGCCGGGTTTCAGGGCAACAAACAGAAACAGGTCACTAAAAAAAAGAAAGAAAGACACAACAACCACACCAAAAGGACGGCCCCCCCCCCCTGAATCACTTTATGGAGAACCATTTTGGGGAACAACCCTTGAAGGGCACCAGAGCAAGTAGAAGGTCTAAGGATCTTCCAAAGTCAGCTGTTCAAGATCAGGAGCTCCAACCCAAAAAGATCGAGAAAGACCTTCAACATGGAAGAATTCGTTAAACACCAACATTAACACCATCGACTTCTTCACCACCACCATCAACACCACCATCTCCTGCCTTCATCTTGCAGCCTCCCAGCCCCCTTCTTGGCAAGCCATACTGATCCAGCCCAATACTCAACTCACGCACGTTGGGTCAAGCCCCGACACTCTATTTGCTCTCACTTTTACCACTGTCTCTCCTACTTAACCAATAAAAACTTCCCTTCTTTCACCCTCACCCACCTTTTCTATATTCATTTGAATTGAATTGACCATTCCTCAACTTCTTTTCTTCCTCTATCCAAAACTCTCTAATCTCCTAATTATCTATGGCCATCATTTATTCATGACTACTGTAAAATGAAATTACCGGTATATTACTGAGTACATTTGTTAGGCAGGATCGTTATGGAGTGAATCCATGTTGAGAGGGTTTTATTAACTTGAAAATGTCTAAGTGATTTCTAATTTTCCTGGCAATAATTGATTCTAGCAATTTCCCTATAATTGATGCGAGACTAATAGGACGGTAATTTTATGCTATGGACTCATCACCTTTTTTAAATATCGGAATTATATTTGCAAACTTCCATGAATCAGGAACTAAGCCTAAAGCTAGTGAATTATTAAATAGGTGAGTTAATGGGTAACTTAATTCGTCCTTGAATTCTTTTAATACCCTAGCATCTGGACCTGGAGATTTCAGTATAACAACAGTATCAGTATTAATATCAAAAACATCCGAGTAGCTTACCATATATTATTAGTAAGCACAAAATATAAATACTAATGCATACATTGAATATTAATGATAGATACATGTACAATTTAGAAGTCAAAACACTATACTCAGACTGTGAGAAAGATCTAGGTGTGTTTGTTAGCAATGATTTGAAGCCTAGAAAACAATGTATAAGCGTTCGTAACAAGGCAAACAGGATTCTCGGGTTCATATCTAGGTGTGTGAGTAACAGAACTGCTGATGTTATCTTAAAACTTTACTTGTCATTAGTGAGACCCCATATGGATTATGCTGTTCAATTTTGGTGTCCTTATTACAGAATGGACATAGGTTCATTGGAGAGAGTACAACGTAGAATGACAAAAATGATCCATAATATTATAAAAATTTCCGTATGAAGAAAGGTTGAAGAAATTAGGCTTACATTCGTTAGAGAGACGCAGAGTTAGAGGGGATATGATAGAGGTATTCAAGTGGGTTAGTGGGATTAATAAAGGGGACATGAAAAATGTACTAAAGCTCAGTGATAGCGAAAGAACTCGTACAAATGGTTTCAAATTAGATAAATTTAGTTTCAGAAAAGATATAGGCAAATATTGGTTTGGTAACAGAGTTGTAGATGGGTGGAATAGGCTACCAAGTGATAGAGTGGGATCAAGAACGATAGGGAGCTTTAAGATAAAATTAGATTGGCATATGGACGAGATGGGTTGGGTGTGAGGGGGATCTACCAGGTGTGGGCCAATCGGCGTTCAGCAGACCCCGTAATCTTGTGTTAATCCCTGACCATTTTGGTGGGGGCAGTACTCAAGGTATTAGTGAGTTGGGCCTTGTAATTGGGGTTGGGTGTGACAGGGATCTGCCTTGTATGGGCCGATCGGCTTTTTGCAGACTCCCATTTTCTTATGTTCTTATAATAGTCAGATGACAGAAAAAGGAACGCGTAATCGTATCTTCGAAAGGTTTAGGTAGAGGGAGATCTAGAGCGGGAGAGTCCTGTGTGTCTGGAAGGGTATATTATAGTATATTCGCTGTAAGTTGGTGAAAATCATGACCTCTAACCTCTGTAACTCAAAAAACGACTAGAGTAGTTGAGCTAATAGTTCTACCATTTGGGAAGAGTCAGTCAAGGAATAGATGTGGAAATTTACAGCCCATTTGCTCTAGCCCTTTTTGAGTTACAGAGGATAGAGGTCATGATTGATCGCCTACTTACAGTGAATAGACTATAATATACCCTTCCAGACAGACAGGACCCTCCAGCTCTCGATATCCCTCTACCTTAACCTTTCGAAGCTACGATTACGCATTCCTTTTTCTGTTTTCTGGCTATTATCAGACGCATATCTTCAGATTAGGAAGGGTATGTATGGATGATTTACATACCCCTTTTTGCCATTTCTCCTCATAAGTGCTTCAGCTTATGTGTATATTTTGTTAATTAAGGTTGAAGCCGATCGAGACCTGGAATATCCAATTTGTCTGGAGGAGTACAACAGACGCCGCAGAACGCCCCGCACTCTGAGCTGCGGCCATGTTGTTTGTACCGCCTGTGTTCGTCATATATTCCGGACGTCCTTGGCGTTGAACTGTCCCTTCTGTCGGCTGTGGCAGTGGAGGGCACATCTGTCGCTGTCCTTCGTGCCACTGGATACGGACATTCTGAACCAGCTGCCGGAGACGGACCCAGCTGAAGAGGGCCCCGAGGAGCCAGCTGAGGAGGACCCCCACCAGAGGGCCTCGGGATCAGGCCCTCGGAGTGCGGAATACCCTTCCCTGCTGCCTCCGTCCCTTGCTGCACTAGCTAACAGACAACGTTCTAGAAGGGCAAGAGTCCGGGAAGCCCTTTATACTCTACGATTTGAGTTCTAGTGTCTCGTTTTGTGGTGCTGTGATTAGTGGAGCTCTACTGTATACTCTACGATTAGAGTTTTATGTTGTGGTGTTGTGATTGGTGGAGTTCTACATGATTCTATTAGAGTTCTAGAGTTTCATTTTGTGGTGCTGTGATTGTGATTAGTGGAGCTCTACACTAACATATTAGAGTTCTTGAGTTTCGTTGTGAGGTGCTGTGAATAGTGGACGATCTACGCTATTCTATTAGAGTTCAAGAGTTCCGTTTTGGGGTGCAGTGATTGGGGGAGCTCTACTCTATCCTATTAGAGCTCTAAAGTTTAGTAGTGTGGTGCTGTGAATGGTGGAGCTCTGTACCATTCTATTAGATTTCTAGAGTTTCATTTTGTGGTGCTGTGATTGTGATTAGTGGAGCTCTACACTATCCTATTCGAGTTCTTGAGTCTCATTGTGTGGTTTTGTTATTAATGGAGCTCATAATTGTGTTGCCTGCAATATATAGTATTAGAACATAATATAGAGCCTCGTTTGTGTCGCAGTGATTAGTGATGCTCTACCCTAATGTTCTACGCTATACTATTAGAGTTATAGAGTCCCGTTTGTGATGTTCCTACTATGTTTTAATAGCCCGTGACTATAGTTTGTTCATTCTAGGTTGGGCAGAAATCGTAACCTCTAACCTCTGTAACTCAAAAAAGGGCTAGAGCAATTGAGCTGTCAATTTCTACACCTATTCCCTAGCCAAGTCTTCCTATTTGGTAGACATATTAGCTCGATTACTCTAGTCCTTTCTGAGTTATGAGAGGTTAGAGGTTACGATTTCTGCCCAACCTAGATTGCACAGACTATAGGTTAAGATATGAATTTTCTATGAAGAAGGTGAACTTAGCTATGTTCATTATGGATACTGATTAAACATAATGTGCTAGTTATACTTTTGATAATTGGGAAGGAAAGTTTTATATATATATATGTATATATATATATATATATATATATATATATATATATATATATATATATGTGTGTGTGTTTTTTTTTTTTTATTATTATTATTATTATTTTTTTTTGAGAGATAGAGAGCGAGAGACTATAAACAAAGGAAGGGAAAAACACGAAACAAAAAAGGTGTATTATTCTGGTGATAAATATATTTTAGTTAGAGATTGAGAATTATGTTAGTTATACAATCGGTAAATAGGACAGTCCATGAATAATTAATTGTGTTTAGATATATTGTTAGTTACATATAATGACTGAGTTTGTTATTATAGGGGGGGGGGGGAGCATATACAGTATTATTTATTTATTGAGGCTTATGACGCGTTTTGACTATACTTGTTTCATTTCATCTGATGATAAATTGAATCCCTTACCAGCTAATTTCTCGATACTTAATGGAAAAAAATATTAAGCCACTATGTTTCTACATCATATTAAGACCAAGTTTATATTATTACCACCATATTTCACTACAAAATCTTTAAAATCACTCAGATTTCAGATATCTTGATGGGAACTTGGCAATTTACCTTCAGATGAAATTAAACCGAGTATAGTTATTCTGGCTATCAATAGACGATTGTATGCAGTTTAGGAAGGATGTCTAGGAAGCTAAGGGGTCAAAGCCAACGCAATTAGGCCTCCGATGCCCACAGATCCTCCCTAAGCTGACTAGGATGTTTAAGAGGAGGTTTTTAGTGTGTTTCCTAGACTTCCATCAAGCTTGAAATTACACCCCCATGAACCCCTTTCAAGATAAATTTGTAAATTTTTCGGTAGAAAAATGTCCCGGCCGAAGGCCGCTTCCTCTTTATTATTATGTTCCTTCCAACAACCAACTCTACTCCTAAAATCGATTAATGACATTTACAAACACATGTGGCAGTCCGTGGATTCGAACCCAGGATGCTCACACCGAAAATCAACACCTTATGCATCGCACCACGAAGACAGTTACATTACAGTTAAATTACAGGCTCGCTATCGCTCGCCAGGAAAAAATCGACACCTAAATGGGACGAACTGTCTTAAAAGTGACATAAATGGGGTAAAAGTTCTTAAAATCGCCAAACTAATGGGGCGAACGTCTTAAAATCTCAAAAGCAATGGGGTTAAACATGAGGGAGAAAGGGGTAAAGAAAAAACATCCCTCAAGTGGAAATCTTCCCTTAACTGTAAGCAAATTTGCGAGTCCGTGCTGTACGTTTACATTTTAGGGGAATGCAGCAATATTATGCATAATATATTTGATAAATTAGCATTGTATTTGTGTATTTTTTAGTGTGGTGATAATGTATTTTACCTATATAATGTAAGTGATATATTAGCATTATAGTTGTGTATATTTTATCGTGGTCAGTATGCCTTTTACCTATACGACTGATACTGTCATAGAAATATGTATAAAACAACTTGCCTAAATATATTTGGTATATTAGCATTGTATTTGTATATATTATATTGTAGTCAGTATGCATGTTACCTATAGGACTGATTTTGTCTTGGAAATATATAGAAAATAACTTGCATAATATAGTTGGTATATTAGCATTGTCTTGTTATTATATGTTAGTGTGGTCAGTATGCAATTTACCTATATGATTGATTTTGTCTTGGAAATATAAACCAAATAACTCGTTTTGCGTCCTATACTTGCCCTTATTGATGATAATTGCAGGTGTGCTTTTTTGAAGAGACAATGCACTGAAGAAGGAAAACAAAGAAGAAAATATCATGTGCATAAAAGTATCCTCCATGCATGAAAGATTTGTAACAACTGAATTTAAACGGTTATACATATACTGTATATATATATATATATATATATATATATATATATATATATATATATAATATATCGGATATGACACGAATGGCAGAGAGAGACAGAGGGGGAGGGGGAGAGAGAGAGAGAGAGAGTAGAGTAGAGAAGAATATAGATTTGTTCCAGGTGCCAAAGTACCCCCCTCCCTTCTCCGTTTTCTATGAGTCTGACACAGTTCAATGACCACCTTCCCACCACCCCTTTACCGTTAGATCATAATTATGCTTTACGCTTAGCAAACAAACGCACACATATTATTCCATTTATTTCTTGTCCAGTAGGTATACATTGATGCATAATTGTAGTAGACTTAGACTGAGAGAACACATTGATTCTAGTTCATATCAAGCAAATATCGCATCAAATATATTGTAATCAATCTCTAATATTATTATGCATTGCTGGTTATTTTAGCAAAGTTCTTCATGTATTAGCTTCAATCAATCTTTCCATCTAACAGTTTTGGATGTAGGAAAGTAATGATGCTGTTGGTTCTTCCTTTGGGCGTGTCTTATATACCGTTAGATCAGTACCTACCTGAGTTCCTGGCCAGTGTAGCTTGGGCAGTGGAACGGGGAGGTTGTCGTGTCTTTCCCGGTCTCAATTCCATCTCTATCGGGTTTTGGGCATATTATCGATAACTTTTCATTTGACATTATACACAATCATCTTCGTAGCTTCTCAAATTAATGGAAATAATGTTGATTATTATCAGCCAAGCAAGGAAATCGGTCTAAATAATGTCCTTGTTATTGAAATCGTCTTGACCTTAACCCCTTGAGGATTATGACGCGTTTTGACTGTTCATTCTGGCTAGCATTAGAAGATTATAGACAGCTTAGGAAGGATCTGTGGGAATTAAAAGGGTAAAGACCGTCTTAATCAACCCTCTGACTGTCATAAACCCTTCTCAATCTGAAAAAATCGTCAAATAATGGACATAAATATGAAAAAATGCGTCTTACAATACTGAGATATTTAACTTTGGAGCCAAGCCATCTTCTCTTCTGCCTCCCGGTGTATTGAAGATCCACCAAGGTAAGAGATGGGTTGGGTGTGAGGGGAATCTGCCGGGTGTGGGCCAATCGGATTACTGCAGACTCCCATTTTCTTATGTTCTTATGTAAGTATATTCTGGCTACCATTAGACGATTTTGTACTGCTTAAGGAGGATCTGTGCTAGTGAAAAGGGTAAAGACTATCTCAATGAACCATCTGACTTCCTTACGCCTTGCCTTATCTAAATATGTTATATTGACGAGATGGGTTGGGTGTGAGGGGGATCTGCAGGGTGTGGGCCAATCGGCGCTCTGCAGACCCCTGTTTGCTTACCTCTGACCGTTTTGGTGAGCTCGGTCCTCATGGTATTAGTGAGCTGGGCTTATAATTAGGGCTTGTAATTGGGGTTGGGTGTGAGAAGGATCTGCCTTGTGTGGGTCAATCGGCTTTCTGCAGACTCCCATTTTCTTATGTTCTTATAATCGTCTAATAATAGCCAGAAAACCGAAAAGGAATGCACACTAATCTCTTGAAAGGGTTAAGAATATCATAAGCAATGGAAGGCACCAACAAATAAGTTCTATATAGTTTTTGTGAAGGAAATATTAAAAAAGTAAAAACAAAAACAGGGCCTGGAATATATGAAGGTAGGATAGGGGTGTAGTGAGACCAGGACACATTATAAAGGTATGATAGGGGTGTAGTGAGATCAGAACAATATATGAAGGTAGTAAAGGGGTGTAGTGAGACCAGGACAATATAATTATGAAGGTAGGATAGGGGTGTATTGAGACCAGTACAATATATGTAGGTAGGATAGGGGTGTAGTGAGACCAGGACAATAATTATGAAGGTAGGATAGGGGTGTAGTGAGACCAGTACAATATATGAAGGTAGGATAGGGGTGTAGTGAAACCAGGACAATATAATTATGAAGGTAGGCCTGGTAGGGTAGGGGTGTATTGAGACCAGTACAATATATGAAGGTAGGATAGGGGTGTAGTGAGACCAGGACAACATATGCAGGTAGGATAGGGGTGTAGTGAGACCAGGGAGACAAAAGGTAGAACTGCCTGTAGCGAGTGCCTCCCCCATAGTTGAAAGAGTGACAGGGCCAAAATCAAGGGACGTTCGAGCCAAAATGGAGGTGGTATAGGGGTGTAGTGAGACCAAGACGATATATAAGTGTAGGAATGGTCTGTACTGATAAAAATCCACGCATAAATATTTGTTAAATAGTTTCTTAAAAATTTGAAAATAGAAACATAGAGCTAAATATAATGATAAGATGGTAGAATGAGATTAGAGAGCGTTATGGTCGCCCAAACATATTTTTGATCAATTTATAGGAATCCGTTATATCTACCAATATACAGTATATGTCAAAGGTAGGGCTACTAAAGTCTGTTCATTCTAGTTTGGGCAGAAATCGTAACCTTTAGCCTCTGTAACTCAAAAACGACTAGAGTAATCAAGCTAATTTTTCTACCAAATAGGAAGCCAGGGAATAGGTGTGGAAATTGACAGCTCATTTGCTCTAGCCCTTTTTGAGTTACAGAGGTTAGAGGTTTCGATTTCTGCCCAAACTACAATGAACGGACTATAGTTGCTCTCACCTTAATAAGCAAATTATTTATGGTAGTATGTACAGTACATACATACCTCTTTGATCATTTATTTATAATTATCAGTATATATATCTTGCATGATGTTAGTAAGTACCATGTTTATTCATGTTCGTATATTTTTCAGATTCCAGACGAGCATGACCAGAAAGAAACACCTCCCAGTCGCCATCCTACACTACCCTCCATCCTTCACCAGACCCAGTGTTGATCTTTTCCACCACGATGCTGAGGCGACGAGCAGTGAAGAGGCTGCTGCTGTTCGTCCTGTGCATTATTCTCTTCAAGCTGTTTCTGATGCGGGAAGAAGGTTTAGCATTGGATAGCGAGACTAGCAACAAACCACAACTAATATCCCCACAAGGTAGAGGTGGAGGTGGTGTAAAGTCCATCCAACACCATAACACCAAAGATATCACAGCTGGGGATGCCAAAACTCAGCTTAGTCAATACCTACTGGGACGACCCTTGTCAGGTACTCCGGGGCTTACAGGTAATCGCGAAAAACATAAGGATCCAATTGACAAAACTCAACTTAGTCAAAACTCAGATATATTAGTTTCCCCAAAAGTGCAGAGTGATCCCATGCGCAATTCACTACCGTTAGAAAGAAGTACTGTGAAATCGGAGTCGGCTAGATTTGTTAACAGTGAAATACCTCCGACGTGGATGAGGATCAGTGATGACGTGTACACCTACAGCGCCTTCTGGGACTCCCGCGAAGAACTCCAGCCTACAGGTCCCGTGGTTAGGGTCTTGGGGGTCCTCAGGTACCAGCAGGAACACATGAAACAAAAACCTGGGTACATGAAGAGTGGGTTTGTGAAGGAGGAGTGCTTCAACTATTCATGTCTTCTGTGGTATACTGGACAGGGTTACAGAGAGGGGCATTTGCAGGCCTTTGTATATGAGGAAGGCATGAAGGTGTTTGTTGGAACCTACTTTCTGTGTTACCCTGATTCACCACTGTTGAACTCCACTAAAGAGGAGAAAGTCAAATCCAGTGTCAATAAAGTTCCATATGCTGTGTCCCTTGTTCCCCACGACGCTGCCAATATCACTCACAAATTAATATACATCAGAAACATTGAAGAAACTAAGGAAAGTATACGTAATGAGAGTAGTAGTGTGTGTGTACGACCATTGTTCGGGCCATACTCAGATCTCAGGGCCATGGCACAGTTCGTCTCTTACTACACCACTGTTTTAGGGGTCACTCATTTCTACTTCTACGACCATGCAATTGATCCAAGAATAAGATACTTTTTTAATCTGCTAACACGGACTGGGGTGAATATGCGAGTGTTGCCCTGGAATGTGCCAACCAGTATATGGGAGGAACTATGGGATGTTGGCTCGCTGACTGCACTCAATGACTGCATATACAGGTCGGCAGGGATGCACAATTACGTTGCCGTAGTTGATCTAGACGAGTTTATAGTACCGCGAACTCAAATATCAAGTCTCGGGGAGTTATACCAGAATGTATTGAAACACAAACATGGCGAGGAGGGCGACACGGCCTTAATTTTAAATGCCTTCTACTGCACCGACTTCAAGAAATCGCCCATTAAGCTGGACAACAAAACTTTCCCGATCTTCCAACTCACACAGCGGGAGGTACGCTTGTGGCCGCCAGAGATCCGCTCAAAGATGGTGGTGGTCCCGAAGTCTGTTGTGGCTGTAGGGCATCACATGGTCCATCAGTTTCTTAAGGGGGAATTCAAGAACCGGGCCTCACCGAAACACATCTCCGTCCTCCACCACTACCGCTCCTGCACTGGACTTCATGCGGGGAGATTCGGACAAGGGGCTTCTGTGCTGGACCAAGGAAGTGTTAAAGATGCGGCCATGCTGAAGTACAAGAAGAAAATCCTGACTTCACCTGTTGTGGCACTCTATAAGAAGATTTTAGTAGGTGAATCTTAAGTATTGCACTATAAAATTCTGGACAAGGAATGCCTAAAGTACCGAGCCTATCCGAAACTGTGACATCTTCGTCTTTTTCCACTAATGCAACTGCTCTGGACTTCGTGTGGGGAGGTTCGGACAGGGGACGTCGGTTTTGGACCAGGGGAGTGTGAAAGATGTTGCCATGCTGAAGTACAAGTAGAATATCCTTGCTTCACCTGTCGTGGCTCTATGTAAGAAAAAATGAACAAACCTACAGTATCTTAAATGTGAGTCCATGTGAGAAGGTTCGAACAGTGGGCTTCAGTTTTAGACTAGGAAAGTGTGAAAGAAGCTGCCATGCTAAAATGCAAGAAGAACATTCTCACCTTACCAATTGTGGTTGTGTATAAGAATATTTCAGCAGGTGAATCTTATTGCACAGTATAAATGTTGTCCTCCATGCTAGAAGGTTTGGAAAGGGAGCCTCTGTTTTGGACCAAGGGAGTGTGAAATATGCTGCTATATTTAAACACAAGGCAATCTTAGTATCACCTTATTAATTATTATAAAGTCTAAAAATCTGTGATATCACAAATACCGTCAGAGGGGGTAATTGTGGACACCTGGGGCAGTTGAGGGCAGTGCATAAAACTCTTAATATTCAATACAGAGGGATCTTATACATTTTAATATACACAACACCATTAACCTTTTCAGCACGATGACATAATTATAATCTTTTACTGGTTACCATTATGCCATTTCCTTCAGTTTATATTCTAACTTTAGGACTCAGTGAGGTAAATATACGTACATACATACATACACAAATTTAAAGACCGAGTGCTCTACACAAAACGTGGTCCCGGTCTCACGTCCTAATGACGGCGTTCCAGGCAACCCTGTTAAGAGCTGCCTTACTTGTCAGATTCTTTGATTTAAGATCAGACCGCAAAGTCCGATCCCACGTCTTGGTCCGCCCCTTGGTGCAGCTCCCTCCACATTCATGGACTTGCATATTTTCACCCAACTCTGTTCATCCATCCTCTCCACATATCAAATATTATCTCAATAACCCAGCTAACTAACATAGGACCTTTTTAACCCCTTCTGTACCGGTGATGTGCTTGTCATTATATTCTGGCCAATATTAGACGATAATATACAGCTTAGGAAGGAAGTCTACTCATTAAAAGGCTACAGACTATCTCAATTAATCCTTTTAGCTACCATATATCCTTTCCGAGCTTCATAAAATCGTCTAAATGTAACTGAAATCAAATAAAGATGTTGTAGGTATAAAAGGGGTTAACCTTCATAAAATCGTCTATTGGTAGCTATTATAAATGGCAAAAAGATGTCACCGTACTGAAAGGGTTAAGGGGAGGTTTGTTTGTTTTTCTGGACCCCTCCTTCTCTTTCATGTGTGACGCTCCCTTTGACGGTGTATTTTCGATGGAACACTTACACAATATCCCAAGTAATTCACTCGAAGTTACACCAAATAAAGATAATGTATGGAATTTTGTTTTTCTTAACCTTCATGTTTTTGTTGTTTCATAAAGAGAAGTTCGTTTTCTCAATGTTTATGTTTTTATGTCTCATTGTTTCATAGAGAGAAGTCCGTTTTCTAAGGCTTTATGTTTTACGTCATTGTTTCATAGAGAGAAGTCAGTTTTCTAATCCTTTGTTTTTGTCTTATTGTGTTTTCATATAGAGAAGCCCGTTTTCTTTATGGTTCATTTCTTATTGTGTGTCTTATGTTTTCATATAAAGAAGTCAGCCTCTTAGATTTTTTGTTTTATGTCTTGTTATGTTATGTTTTATTGTTTCAAATAGAGAAGTCCGTTTTCTAATTCTAAAATGTTTAACGCCTTACGAGCGGGCCCGTCAGTAACTTCTACTATGGTACCCGCCAAGCGGGTGGTTTTACCCTAAATGACCTTGTTTCCGTGCTCTTTTTCATGCATAAACAAGAGCCAGAGCGTAATACAATTATGTATCCCTGAAAGGGCGTAAATTGAGCTTTCCAATGACACCAGAACCATCCTTCTACGACCACGCGTTCTCTTGCAACGATCGTGCAAGACGAGTGCAAAATCCCTAAAATACGGTAATTTCCTTACATAATTCCCTGTGTAGTGAGGCAGTGAGTGTGGGTGTGTGTGGAGTAAACTTCAGTAGTCGCGCGGGACCCGTGCCGAGCGGTCATGAGCCGACCTACGCTCCTCCACCCGCTCGTCTCTCTCTCAAAGCCATTATTGCTCAAAAATTGCACACAGACTTAAGTCGGGCCCCGCCACATAGTCCTTGGTTCTCTAGCCCGACTTAAGTCCACCCCCGCTAGACAAGGGTTAATGTCTTATTATTTCATATAGATAAGTCCGTTGCAAAGGGATTCAATTTACCGTCAGCTTAAGGAGGGTCAGATGCTTTTTTAATTTTCTCTCCTTTTCTCTCTTTATCTGGTTTGTATCCATTCGACCCCATTCAGCCAACTGTTTTAAGACGTTTATCCTCATCCAGGTGTCGATTTCTTCCTGGCGAGCGATAGCGAGCCAGCATTGTATGGAGAAATCCGGCTTTGCCGGAGAAATTTTTCTGTCGAAAAATTTACAAATTTAGCTTGTTGTCAAAACAAATATATATAAGCTGGCTCGCTACCGCTCACCAGGAAAATATTGACACCTGGATGGGGGTAAACGTCTTAAAACAGTAGGCTGAATGGGGCCGAATGGATACAAGCCAAAGAGAGAGGGAGAGAAAGATAAAACAAAGCGAGGTGGGCCCCCTAAAAGGGGAGATGGTTTATTTATTGGTCGATTTATTTGTTTATATATCATTTGTTTAGTTTCTTCCCTAGACCTCCATCAAGCTAAAAAATCATCCCCAACATCTCCCTTCTAGATAAATTTGTAAATTTTTCGGTCGATTCCTCCTAAATTACAGGATTTCTATCGCTCGCCAGGAATATATCGACACTTAAATGGCACGGAAGGTTTTGATATTGACGAAGAAAAGGGGTGAAAAGTCTTAACATCGCCAAACTAATGGGCCGATCGTCTTAAAATCTGAAAACTAATGGGACTAAACATGAGGAAGAAGGGGGACCAGAAAAACGACCTATCTCCCTTTAAGTTCATAGTGTTTCTCCCTATTGATCTTGGATGGCGTCGTTGAGAAAACATAATCTATTGAATGAAGTTAACAAGCATATGTGCCTAATTTTTTCAAAGCACTTATCACATGACCTGAACGCAAAGTCCCATCTGTAAAACTTGCAGGTAGGTAGGTAGGTAGGTTGGTAGGTAGGTAGGGGTGTGGGGATCGGTTTTTACACCATACCCGAAAGAGGATTAATGGAGCTCCGATCTTACTCTCAACCATCTGAACAATTTTACCAACACACCTAAACTTCGTTAAATGCGGAAATAGCCTCACGAAAATATCATGCCCTGGTGGGGGCACGAACTCTCGACCCTTGGGTGTGAGGCAGACACCTTACCAGTTAGACCAATAGAGATATCCCACTTGGCCTGTTCGGCTCAGGGTATTTCCGCATCCGAGGTCTGTTTAGGCTAGCCTATTTTCACTGACTTTACACTACTTCACCTTCCGGGAAGCGAAAGCTCCGAACAGAGAGGAACGAACAGAGTGGAACAAGCTTGAGCCGAATCGACCGAGAGTCCGTCAGAGAGATGAACGGGAATGGTGAGTCAACTTCACTAGAACTAGAACAAGAACTTAACTTCCCAAACGAACTAATTGAACAAATGGACATGACTATGAATATTTTTAGAATCATACAACCAATGCAAGCCCCACAGATAACAGAAAAAGAAGTGGAAGAAACCTTGAAAAAGCTAAAGAACAAGAAAGCAGCAGGGCCAGACCGAATTAAACCAGAATGTTTCAAATCAATAACAAAAAGCAAAATATGTCTAACAAATTTAACAGAATGTCTAAATAATATTTTATCTGAAGGAGAAGTTCCAGGGACATGGAAAAACTCGAGAACAAAAATGATCCCAAAAATAAATAAACCAACCGTAAATAATCTTCGTCCCATTTCCCTAACAAATGTAGCATACAAGATATTTATGTCAATAATAAAAAACAAAATAGAAAAACAAATCAAAGATAACCATCTAGACAGCGAAATGCAAGCAGGCTTCACCCGAGGAAGAAGGATAGAGGATAACCTGCTAATCTTAAAGTACTGTGTAGAGTCGAGTTATAAAGAAAAACTCCCATTAATTATAGCGGCAATAGACTTCCAAAAAGCCTATGACTCTATAAAAAGAGAAAAAAATCATAGAAACATTAAAATCACTACGAACACATGAGAATATAATAGACAAAATAGAAGAAATATATGTTGGGGACAAGACAACACTAAAATTAAGTAAAAATATACAAAAGGAAATAGAAGTAACAAGCGGAATAAGACAAGGATGTACAGCGTCAACTACCTTATTTAAACTTGTTACATTAAAAATAATTCAACAATTAGAAAGTACAGGCCTAGGTTTCAGAAATGAGAAAATTAGATTTAATACTCTTTTCTTTGCTTGATGATGGCTTGCAATTCTCCCAATCCCTGACAGAGGCAAAGGCAAATATCAAAAACCTTATAAAAACAGGAAAAGAGTGTGGCCTGGAAATAAATAAGTTGAAAAGTAATTTTATGATATTCAATATGAAAGAGCAACCAAGCAGCATCGAGGATATAGACGTAGTAGACTCTATCAAATATTTGGGAGTAACAATCACAAATAAAAAAGACTGCTATAAAGTACACAAAGAAAAGATGATAAATAAAGCACAAAGGTTAGCAAATTTCACACACTCAGTAACAGCAAGGAGTTGTAATAAGATGTTAATTGGGAAAACATTCTGGAAAAGTTTAGCTCTACCTGGAATCCTATATGCAGCTAGTGTTCTGGAGTACAACAAAGAAGAAAGAAAAAAACTACAACGAATATAAAATTATGTTTATAGGATGATATTGGGAGGATCTAAAGGAACCCCAATTAGCTGTCTTCGAGGAGAAGTAGGAGCATCCCTGTTAGAATCAAAACTAATGAGATCAAGACTACAATACTTACAAGGCATAATGAACGGTGATGGAAATAGAATGCTATATGAAATAATTGAAGAAGGATTAGAGGAGAATAATAATAAATGGGTAAAAGAATGCAATAGGTGTCTAAAGGAGCTTAACATAAATAGAACAAAACTGAGCAGGATGACAAAGACAGAACTGTGTAAGAAGATCTATGAATGGGATACACAAATGTGGCAAAAAGACATGGAATGAAAAACAAGTCTAAACATTTACAAGAAAATAAAAAAAGAAATTGGGGGAGAAGATGAAGTATATGACAACACAGCAGCCTCAGTCACATTTTTAAATGCAGATCAAACACCCTAAACCTAGAAGACCGAAAAAGATTTAAGGAGGACACAAAATGCAGACTGTGTGAAAAAGATACAGAACACTTAGAACATTTTATCCTGGAATGTGAAGAATATAATTAAATTAGGACAAAAATAACAAGATTACACAGGCCATATATCCAAGACACTGAAAAACTTATAGGAGAGTTACTATTCAAGAAAGAAGGAAACGAAGAGATAAAACAATACTTACATAGATGTTGGAAAAGGAGAGAAAAGAGGATAAAAGAACTTGACGAAAGAACAGAAAATTAAGAACACAGGAAAAATTAGGAGAGCTAAAGTGTCTTAAAAATTTATAAAAAATGTAAAAGAAAGTAAGAAAAGTGTAACAAGAAAAGTTATAATTATTATGTTCCTTCCAACAACCAACTATACTCCTAAAGTCGATTAATGAAATTTACAAACACATGTGGCAGTCCGTGGATTCGAATCCAGGATGCTCACACCGAAAATCAACACCTCATGCATCGCACCACGAAGCCAGTTAAAGAATGGTGGACACTGCCTACGATTTATTATGCAACTTCGAATCCTGCATATCAATCTAAGCATGTACACACATCCCAACTGCAACTCACGTAGGCTATGCATATGTGAATGGAAAGAGCAATTAATGGGGCCTTTACTAGAAAAAAAGAAAAAGAAAAAACAAAAAGTGACAATATATTTTGGAAAACATGTAAATTTATAGAAAATAAGGACCCCAGTAAGAAGATGAAGAAATAATACATCTACAGTGAAGAAAGAAAACTGGGAAAGGTGTAAGAAGACCAACGAGGGGCCGATACTTAAGGCTATCCCTCAACATCATCATCATCATCATCACTGAGCGATGCTACACGCACCTACTAACTGCCCAGTTGGCAACTCGCTTGGGCGGCTGGCAACTCCACAACTCAACCCAATCGAGTCTCACAACACTCCGTGCTCTCTCCTATCCTCTTCCTTGCCCTGTGGGGATCGGGTTTTACACCATACCCGAAAGAGGATTAATGGAGCTCCGATCTTACTCTCAACCAAAGAAAACTATGGAGGCACCTAAAAACAACAGGCTACAAAAACAACAGGCTACAGCAACAAGACAAGGGATTCGTCTAACACTAATATTGCTCTCACCATTAATGATCAGGTTTGCCACGATAAACGACAAATTTCAACCTACTTCAACTCCTTCTTCACTTCCATAGCAAACACACTTGCACAGAATCTACCTCAACCTCTCAATAAATACACGACAACAACGGCCACCTTTCGTAATTTCTACAGAGATAAAGACATACACCCGAACACATTTAGATTGCAAAATGTTACACCAAAATACACTTTTGACGAGCTGTCTAACCTAAATGTACATAAGAGCACAGGACCAGACAAAATTCCTGCCAAATTTCTACGAGATGGAGCCATTGGTATAGCAGGCCCCCTAACCCACATCATCAACTTGTCAATTAACACCAACACAGTACCTGCTGAACTGAAGGAAGCTATTGTAACCCCTCTATTCAAGAAAGGAAATAAACTAGAAGTTGGCAACTACAGACCAGTTAGCATATTATGTATTGTATCTAAAATCCTTGAAAGAGCGGTATATACCCAAATTGAACACTACCTCAAACAAAATTATCTATTCTATAAGTTTCAATCAGGTTTCAGATGCATGTACTCGACAGACTCCTGTCTCATCCACTTAACGGATCACATTCGTAAAGAAATGTCTAAAGGTAACTACACCGGTATGGTTCTTCTTGATCTACAAAAAGCGTTTGACACAGTAGACCATGATATCCTATGTAATAAACTACAAGCTATGGGCATAGGGTCTGTGAACTGTCTGACATACGGAGCCCTGTATGTTAATTTAAGAGTTAGAATTAGAGTTCAAGGAGCCAAACTACCCAAGTGGTGAAGCAGACTAGCGAGCGAACGAGCGAGTGGGCAAACCATCTCGCCCCATACCAGCTCGCCCCATACCTCGATGACCGATGCTATGACGTATGATCGACGCCAGGAGCTGTGAGTGGACGACACACCTGTTATGTGATTCGAGGAGCTATGATTGGAGCGCGCACCATCACTCGCCTCCTGATTCGTTCCTACACCATCATTGTTTGGTATAAGACCCGAGTTGTGGGCATTCAAATCAGTCTCATTTGGAGTTGGGGAAGGTGAACTTGCAGCTGGAGGAAGACGGGGTGAAGTATTATAATGGGATTGTGACTGTCAGTCAGATTATATAAATGTGTGTTAAGTGTGTTCGGTGTAAACACTTATGTTATGTTGGTTAGTGAGATATGTGATTGGGAATTAACGTTAACGCTACTATTATGTGTTTAACTATTTAATTGTGAATTAACGTTAACGCTACTATTATGTGTTTAACTATTTAATTGCGAATTAACGTGAACACTATTATGTGTTTAACTATTTAATTGGGAATTAACGTGAACGCTACTATTATGTGTTTAACTATTTGATTGCGAATTAACGTTAACGCTACTATTTATGTACTTAACTATTTGATTGGGAATTAACGTTAACGCTATTATTATGTACTTAACTATTTTAGTTGACTAACTTGTGGACTAAAGCAACTCTTTAAGTAATTGGGTTATGATGAAAGTAATACTATTGTTTTATATTAATACTTACGAGTTCTTTCATTTTCTTTTAATTAAGCTTACATTGCTTAATGGTGCTTAGTACGGTGATGCTATTTGTCTCCTATTAGTAATATCGCCTTAGACTAACATGGCTGTGTTAATATTACTTCTAGTGATTTCCTAAGCTGAAGAAAATTCTTTTGCTTCAAAATATTATATTTTGCTTTTCATATTATTTGAGTGAGACCTGAATCGAATCTATGAAACGATCCTGTAACTTTATTTACTCATAATCAAACCTCAATGTTACGTGGTTAAGAAATACATTTAACTAATTATTAAATATATATCTAACTTTTTGTGACTTTGATATTACTCCTGATGATAATAATAATATAATACTATTAACGTAAGACAAGAACCAAGAATAATTACATTAAATATAAATAAAAGGACATAAGAAAACTATCTATTCATTTCAAAGAGGGTAAGAGACAGAAATATTCTTACTTTAATATTTATCTTTCAAGACTTTTTATAAAATTAATAGTCCTTCTTTAGCTATAACTTATTCGGTTCATAACCATAGCCTACTAAGCTTCGGTTAAATAATATTCTTTATAAATACTACATGACTTTAATTAGTTTCAGTATTTTCATAATTAAAGAGTATCAGTCAATAAAGGATACCAAGTCCTAAGATCCAAAAGGAAAGGAAGCAACAACAGGAAATAATTTTATTAGATTTTACTTTTGTTTTGCCTTCAGCTGACTGATACCTTAATATATATCTCTGTGCTATCTAGATTCATCAAGTTAACCACTTGAGGATCAAGATACGTAACAGAAGAGTGGCGACCTTGCCAGGATGCGTTTCATACAGTTTCACTCGGTTTCATTAACGTTTCACTACTTAACAATCAAATATTAATCATGCCTCAACTAATTAATAACGAAGATGCTCGAGTTTTCATAGAATCAGAACCCACATCCCCTGATATTGACTGTCTGTCAAAATCTGAACTGAAAGTGCTTGCCTCACATCTCCAATTATCTGTCTCAAACATGTCTAAAGTAGAGGTGGCTCAGACCATAAAAACCCACCTGTTCCCTGTAGAAGGCGGGGAGGGTGACGGAGCAGTTGGTGGGATCCCGAGTAAACCTAGCCAACTTGATATACAATTGCCACCTGGTTTGACCGGTGATCAAATATTCGAACTAGAACAAGCCAAACTAAAAATAGAACTAGCCAGAATAAAAGCAAATACCGAACAAGCAAACGCAAGTATAGAACTAGCCAGAATAAAGACCGAACATTATCAATATCAATATCAAACGGCTCAACTAAATGTCAATACAAATGCTCCTGTAATTGCTCCCCCTCTGGGATTGACTATGACTAGTGTCATTCCACCTTTCACTGAGGATAATGTGCAGGATTTCTTTGTTTTGTTTGAGGAAGTTGCTGGAGGTATGAAGTGGACAAGAGATCAATGGCCTTTTATGTTACAAACTGTTTTGACAGGGCAGGCTCGAGCCACATATTTGTCAGAAGTAGCCGAAGTTAGGCAGGATTATGACAATCTCAAAGAAGCTATCCTAAAAACCTATCAATTGCAGCCTGAGGCTTACAGGCAATCTTTCCGTAAAAACCAGAAGAAAGTAGAAGAAACCCATAAGGTATTTGCCAGGACCATGACTAAAACTTTCAATCATTGGGTCAAGAGTAAGAAAGTTACAAGCTACAACGATCTGAAGGAGTTGGTCCTGTTAGAAAATTTCCTATGGAAAATTGATTCTTCTGTATCCTATCATTTAAAGGGGAAAAAGGTAGATTGTCTTGCTGACGCCGCTGACATGGCTGACACATACGTGCTCAACAACAAATTTCGTGGAAAGAAGCCCTACGATAATTCTAGTTCTAATTTTAAGTATCCCAATCACAAATCTGACGGACCCAGTCACAAGCCTATAACGTCTTCCCCAGCTAGCCAAAATAGAAATGTTCCCCCAACTAAAAATGCGACTCAGGGCAATGGTAACAGAGGTGGGCCCCAAACTAATAGTAATGCTCAAAGAGGGAACTTTCCCGTATCCCCTAAAGTATGTACTTTTTGTGGCATGAGAGGCCACCTAGCTTATCAGTGCTGGGCCAAGGAAAAAACCGAGAGATCGGGGCAGACAGTTGCCGCCGTATCTCAAATTCCATGTGTGCCTTTAATGCAGGGCTCCCGACAGAAGGAGTACCTAGCACCAAATGTTCCTTTAATGCAGGACTCCCGACAGAAGGAGTACCTAGCACCAAAAGTTCCTTTAATGCAGGACTCTCGACAGAAGGAGTACCTAGCAGCTAACGTAAATCATCTAGACAGGGGTGTAGTAGCATGTGTGGTGCAACCCACAAGGGTTAAGCCAATAATAATTTCACCATCAGTGCAGGACAGTTACCGTCCCTTTATTTCATCTGGCAACGTGAGATTAAATGGTTGCATGCATGAGGTAAAGATTCTGAGAGACACAGGTTCTACTAGCACCCTCATGGTGAATCCTTACACTGAGTGCCCACCTGGCGAACCAGTTGTAATGAGAGGTGCTGGAGGCCAGTTTTATGCATACTTGGTAAAAGGCGAAATTGAATGTGAGTTACTACAGGGTGAGGCCACCATAGCTTTGTGTAGGTCCCAAGATATCCCTGTGCCTGGGGTAACACTCCTTTTGGGGAATGATGTAGCAGGTGAGAAGGTCCGACCAGACCCCATTTTGTCACTTTCCCCTGTTAACGAGCCACTAACCGGTGAGCTCGACAAGGAGTTGCCAACTGTTTTCCCTGTGTGTGCTGACAAACGTTCAATGTCTCAAGTAGCAGTTCCCTCAGACAGAAATGTACCGAATGTAAGAGTTGATGAAAGGGATGATGAGAGTGTGAATGATGCTCCAACTGTGCCTGATGATGTGACTGAGGTGGATTTATCTGACACCTTTATGGCTCATCTTGACCCTAACGATGACCATGAAACCCCTCCAAATTGTCCTAGTGGCCTGGTAGAGCTACAGAGAGATGATCGTGAATGCAAGGAGTTAGCTGCCAGGTCCGTGAGTGAAGAGGAATGTGAGAAGGAGGGTGGTGAATGTTTCTACCTCAAAGGAGGAGTATTGTGGCGAAGATGGAGACCGCCACACAGACCAATCGATGACGGGGCTTGGGACGTCCATCAAGTAGTAGTCCCCAAACCTTGTCGTAAAGATATCATGGAAATGGCACATTGTATACCATTGGCAGGACACCTAGGTGTGAGAAAAACTCTAGACAGAATCAGATCCCACTTTTACTGGCCAGGAATGCGTGCAGATGTAGTGGAGTGTTGTAGAGTGTGTCACACTTGCCAGATGACAGGAAAACCCAATCAGAAGGTGCCTGTACATCCTCTGGTGCCCTTGCCCGTTTTCGAGAATCCTTTTACTCGGGTGGTAGTGGACATTGTAGGCCCATTGCCTAAGACTTCCCAAGGTAACATTTATTTATTAACTATCATGGACATGGCAACTCGCTACCCAGAGGCTATACCCTTAAGGACTACCTCTGCTCCAACTGTAATCAAGGAACTGCTCAAATTTTTCACCAGAATGGGTTTCCCCCATGAGGTGCAAAGTGATCAAGGAACTAATTTTACCTCTAACATTTTCCAGCAGTCCCTGAAGGAGTTGGGTATCGAGCATGTAAAGTCTAGCACCTACCACCCAGAGAGTCAAGGGGTTCTCGAACGATATCATCAGACATTAAAGGGAATGTTACGTAAGTATTGTACAGAGACCGGAGTTGAGTGGGATAAGGGGGTACCTTTTCTTTTATTTGCTACTCGTGAGGTTCCAACTGAATCCCTGGGTTTTTCCCCTAATGAGCTAGTTTTCGGTCACCAGGTAAGAGGTCCTTTGCAACTATTGCAGGATAGCCTAGTTGGCCAGGAGGGGAACCAAAACCTCCTCAAGTATGTTTCAGATTTCAAAACCCGGCTGAGATCCTCATGTGAGTTTGCCGCTCAAAACTTGACAGTGGCTAAAAGCTCCATGAAGAAATGGTATGACAGAAAAGCCCGTGAGAGGGAGTTTAAGCCCGGTGATGAGGTTTTGGTCCTGCTCCCCCTTTTTGGCCAACCATTATCTGCCAAGTTCAGGGGCCCATATAAGATCATTCGGAGGGTGAGTATTACCGATTATCTAGTAACTACCCCAGACAGGAGAAAGCCCACGCAAGTATTCCATATAAATATGTTGAAGCCCTACCATAGGTCCCCTGATTCCTCTCCTCCAGATTCTCCCACTGTGGCAGTGAATGTCAGGACCTGTGGGCAGCCTGGTGCGGACAAAGTCTTCAGTTCTCTTACTGATCCGCAACAGACTGTTCCAGAGCCTGAAGGTATCCATGCAGACTTTGACTTGTCATGTAGCCTATCCAACTTTCAGTATAATTCAGTGGCTTTGAGGGAATTACCATCTCAACTATGTCATCTTCCCTCTGATCAAGCGAACTCTGTTTTATCTCAGTCTCCCAATGTGTTCCGTGATACTCCAGGGCTCACTTCTTTGGCCGTGCACGACATCGACGTAGGGGATGCAACTCCCATTAAACTATCCCCCTACCGTGTCTCGCCACAACGCAGGAGTATACTGCAGGTCGAGCTTGACTTAATTTTTTCAAACCAGCTGATCACAAGGGCCTTAAGCCAGTGGAGTAGTCCGGTCATACTTGTGCCAAAGCCAGACGGGAGCCATGGGTTTTGTAGGGACTATAGGCAAGTCAATGCTGTCACAAAGAACGATACCTACCCACTGCCACGGATCAAAGATTGCATTTACCAGTTTGGCCTCATGCAGCAGTAAGTATAATTTAATGAGAGGATTTTGGCAATTAGCTCTCCCTTGTAGCGAGGTAAATATCATGCTTTTGTAGTGCGCTTTTAAGCCTTCAGCTGTGAGATGCCTTGCAGTTCGAATAACGCTCCAGCTACGTTCCGGCTATGTTCTGATGTGGTACCTGGAGACGTTGCCTACTTTGGGTGATATCCTTATTATATCCTCATTATAATCTTGCTGTTGCCAATCTGGTGGTGAATCTATTTATGTATTATGTTTAATAGTCTGTACTATACTCCTTAAACTCTTTTCTAGGGGGGAGGTCTGACATACGGAGCCCTGTATGTTAATTTAAGAGTTAGAATTAGAGTTCAAGGAGCCAAACTACCCAAGTGGTGAAGCAGACTAGTGAGCGAACGAGCGAGTGGGCAAACCATCTCGCCCCATACCAGCTCGCCCCATACCTCGATGACCGATGCTATGACGTATGATCGACGCCAGGAGCTGTGAGTGGACGACACACCTGTTATGTGATTCGAGGAGCTATGATTGGAGCGCGCACCATCACTCGCCTCCTGATTCGTTCCTACACCATCATTGTTTGGTATATAAGACCCGAGTTGTGGGCATTCAAATCAGTCTCATTTGGAGTTGGGGAAGGTGAACTTGCAGCTGGAGGAAGACGGGGTGAAGTATTATAATGGGATTGTGACTGTCAGTCAGATTATATAAATGTGTGTTAAGTGTGTTCGGTGTAAACACTTTTGTTATGTTGGTTAGTGAGATATGTGATTGGGAATTAACGTGAACGCTACTATTATGTGTTTAACTATTTGATTGCGAATTAACGTTAACGCTACTATTTATGTACTTAACTATTTGATTGGGAATTAACGTTAACGCTATTATTATGTACTTAACTATTTTAGTTGACTAACTTGTGGACTAAAGCAACTCTTTAAGTAATTGGGTTATGATGAAAGTAATACTATTGTTTTATATTAATACTTACGAGTTCTTTCATTTTCTTTTAATTAAGCTTACATTGCTTAATGGTGCTTAGTACGGTGATGCTATTTGTCTCCTATTAGTAATATCGCCTTAGACTAACATGGCTGTGTTAATATTACTTATAGTGATTTCCTAAGCTGAAGAAAATTCTTTTGCTTCAAAATATTATATTTTGCTTTTCATATTATTTGAGTGAGACCTGAATCGAATCTATGAAACGATCCTGTAACTTTATTTACTCATAATCAAACCTCAATGTTACGTGGTTAAGAAATACATTTAACTAATTATTAAATATATATCTAACTTTTTGTGTGACTTTGATATTACTCCTGATGATAATAATAATATAATACTATTAACGTAAGACAAGAACCAAGAATAATTACATTAAATATAAATAAAAGGACATAAGAAAACTATCTATTCATTTCAAAGAGGGTAAGAGACAGAAATATTCTTACTTTAATATTTATCTTTCAAGACTTTTTATAAAATTAATAGTCCTTCTTTAGCTATAACTTATTCGGTTCATAACCATAGCCTACTAAGCTTCGGTTAAATAATATTCTTTATAAATACTACATGACTTTAATTAGTTTCAGTATTTTCATAATTAAAGAGTATCAGTCAATAAAGGATACCAAGTCCTAAGATCCAAAAGGAAAGGAAGCAACAACAGGAAATAATTTTATTAGATTTTACTTTTGTTTTGCCTTCAGCTGACTGATACCTTAATATATATCTCTGTGCTATCTAGATTCATCAAGTTAACCACTTGAGGATCAAGATACGTAACAACTGGTTTAAATCTTATCTTAGTGGTAGAACCCAAAGAGTCAAAATTGATGATAATATATCTGATCCGATGCCAATTAACTGTGGGGTCCCGCAGGGAAGCATCCTTGGTCCCTTACTCTTTCTCTGTTATGTGAACGACATGGAACTGAGCGTCTCATGTAAATTATTACTTAATGCAGACGACAGCGTGCTTCTGGTTTCAGGAAAAGACCCAATAAGTATTGCCGCTTCACTTTCCAAAGAACTAGCATCATGTAGTGAATGGCTAGTGGACAATAGACTATCTCTTCACCTGGGCAAGACGGAAGCCATCTTATGTGGAACAAAACGCAAACTGAAAGACATTGTGGGCTTCTCGGTCAACTGTAATGATATTCCTATAACAACAGTGTCACAAGTTAAATATCTCGGACTGAAACTGGACGCGAGTTTGTCAGGTGAAACAATTTTGGAATCTATCCTGAGTAAGTGTAGAGCACGTATAAAATACCTGTATAGACAGGTGGGATGCTTGCCCGGGGCGACCAAAAAGACCCTCTGCCAAGCGCTTGTTCAATGTCATTTTGACTATTCTGTGTCATCCTGGTACTCTGCATCATCTAAATCAGCACAGCACAAACTTCAGGTCACTCAAAATAAATGGTTAGGTTCATGCTGAACCTAGGACCCAGATCACATGTTGGCCAGGAACAACTTCAGTCACTAGGTATGCTCAATGTCTCTGACAGGGCCAAACAAATCAGGCTAACTAATGCCTTCAAAATTTTCTATGACAGAGCTCCAGAGTATCTAAAGAATGATTTTGTTAAAGCAAATGAGAGGAGTGGACATAATACAAGAAACATGATGTTTAATTTTAAGGTCCCGAGAATCCAAGGACAGGGTAAGCAAACATTCTTCTTCACTGCCATCAAAGACTGGAACGACCTACCCCAGTCAGTCCGTGAAAAGAGAACACTGTATTCCTTCAGACGTAGCCTGAAGGAACACCTGAACCGGACAGCTGCGAGAAGGGAGCACCAAGCTTATGTCTACTACTAAATACGACATAAGAGATAGACAAACCAAACTGAAATGATTACTGATTACGGATTACTGATATTTACTATAGGATGTAAGGTATCTTAAAATAACCCCTAGAAATACTTTCTCTAAAGTATCTATTTCTTTATCCTCCCCTTTTCCCCAGCTAACCTAATCCCACAAGGACCCCAATGGAAATACGCCTAACGGCCTTATTGGGCTATCCTTAGTTGGAATTATGCAAGGCTGGTACATGTCATATTTGTAACAAACTATGTGGTACCAACTCTATAAATTGCTGACTGAATAAATATTATTATTATTATTATTATTAACCATCTGAACAATATTACCAACACACCTAAACTTCGTTAAATGCGGAAATAGCCTCACGAAAATAGCATGCCCTGGTGGGGGCACAAACTCTCGACCCTTGGGTGTGAGGCAGACACCTTACCAGTTAGACCAATAGAGATATCCCACTTGGCCTGTTCGGCTCAGGGTATTTCCGCATCCGAGGTCTGTTTAGGCTAGCCTATTTTCACTGACTTTACAGGGGGTAGGTGGTTGGTAGGTGGGTAGATAAATAGATAGGTGGGTTGGTAGGTAGGTGTGTAATCAAGCTACGATTACACATTTCTTCTCTGTTTTCTTGCTATTATTAGACAATTTTATTCAGAGAGCCCAGGATAAATATTTGAGTTAGCCATAAATCCCACACGTTTTCTCTCACAAAACCCCTTCATTTTCTGTGTTGCGTGCAGGTATGACTTAAATTTTTGTATCAGTCCGTCACACAAACATGCATGGGTGCTACACGTATGTATATGTGTATATATGTGATTCAAAGCATGTGAGGACGAACTTGATTATTTTCGTCCTCACAATTAAGTATACCTATGCAGGAAACTTACTCATGGGTTTCTCTCCTGTAAATCTTGTTCATATTATTGTTTTCTGTGTAGCCTACTGTATTCACATGCCTTTGCACATTGTATAAATAATACAGCATGGCCTTCAGCAACAATATTCCCCAGAGTGTTGGAGCTTGTACTGAGTGATAAATATAAATCTGACAAAAATATCCTGTTTTCTTATTTTCCTTTTTTTCCTCATTTTCCATGTTACGTTTTTTTAAATAAACAATCGATCTATCTCGTCTGTTTGCCCTAGCATTTATTTATGACACAGATATAAACTTTCTTAACCCGTTTCTATCTAATATTTTGGCAATTATTAGACAATTTTATAAAACCTATGCCCGAGAGGGAGGAGGAATATAGAAGAGAGAAAAACACAAAAACTTAGGGAGGATTTTTAGAATGTCAGAGGGTTAATTGAGATACTATTTACTCATATGATTTCCAGAGGTCCTTTTTTACGGCATAAAATCGTTCAATCATACCCAAAACATATTGCCAAAAACCGTCATAATCTTGAAGGGGTTAATGATATGCAAGATTATATAATGTTGATGTTATGGTTACTTGTCTTCCATTCAGTCGGTATATATATATATATATATATATATATATATATATATATATTTTTTTTCTTTGTGTATGGAATTTGTTTTATTTCAGGCTAGAATGAAGAGAATAATAATAATAATAGTTCTTAAAGCTAGCGCATGCTAAGCTAGCTAAGGATAGCTCAATAAGGCCGATTAGGCGTATTTCCATTGGGGTCCTGTACTACCCATCCCTTTGCTCATGAGGGATGGTAACGACTCAGTGCTTGTGAAAAATCTTTAATGCGCCGAGCGTGGGCGCGAACCCGGGCCTTCTGGGTGGAAGTCCGAGACGCTAGTCACTACACCAAGCGAGCCGCTATGTGTAGAAAAGTGTAGAAAAGATGAAGGAAGGTAGGTAGGTGGGTAAGTTGGTTGGTAAGTAGGTAGGTAGGTGGATGGGTAGATAGGTAGATGGGTAAGTAGGTAGCTTGGTTGGTAGGTAGGTAAGTAGGTAGGTGGGTAAGTTGGTTGGTAGGTGGATATATAGGTAGATAGATAATTAGGTAGGATGGTAGGTAACGTAAGTACAAAGTACAAAGGAGTACAAAGGAAATCAAGCAACAACAGTCCTAGTGACCCTTCTAGGCTGCTTGTCCTCCAAAACACTGAGGATCAAGTGTCCAAACAGTGGTTTAAAGTGGGTAAGGGAACATTGGAAAGGGAACTACTGCCCTAGAACTAATGTCTGTGGCAGGATTAGGAAGTTAGTAGGGGACAGATGGGTTAGTAACTGAGGGGGGGATAAAATAAAGTTATTCATTTACAAACGCAGTCAGTCGCGGGTTTGATGCGAGATATTTGTCTAAGCGGAGTTTAAATGAATCAACGGTGCTGCAGTCTATAACGTCTCGGGGAAGCCCTTTCCACAAGTTGACAACTCGATTGAAGAAGAAATTCTTAGATTCGTGTGAGTTAAAAGATTTACCAATAATTTTGCAACCGTTTCCCCGCGTGTAATTAGATTGGTCGATAGTGAAGTACTTACTACAGTTCATATTGTCGATGCCTTTGATGATTTTGAACACTTGAATTAAGTCACCTGTTAATCTGCGCTGGGTTAAGGAAATAGATTTAATTCTCTAAGACGCTCTTCGTATGGTTTGTTCTTTAGGCTAGGTATAATTTTGGTAACTCTACGTTGAACTCGTTCTAGCTTGTTTATATCTTTTTGGTAATAAGGGCACCAGGATTGAACGCAGTATTCCAGAAGAGGGCGGACTAAGGAATTGTAAAGGGTGAGGATAACTTCTTTGGGTTTATGCTCAAATGACCTGCCTATAAAGCCAATTATTTTGTTTGCCTTCTTAACAACTTCTGAACATTGTTGACTCGGTTTTAGGTTACTCGATATTGTTACTCCCAGATCGGTTTCTCTGTTTACATTCTTAAGCTGAGTGCCATTCATCGAATAGTTTGCTTTCTCATTTAGGTATCCGATATGTAGTACTTTACATTTATCCGCATTGAAACTCATTTGCCAAATTTGGGCCCAACATGACAATTTATCTAGATTGTGTTGCATATCGTCAACTTGTTCTTTTGAGAGTACGCTATTTGCAATTTTTGTATCGTCAGCAAATTTTGAGATTGTACAGGTGAGACCCTCATCTATGTCGTTGATGTAAATTAGAAAGATAATTGGTCCTAGTACCGATCCCTGGGGTACCCCGCTACTTACATTGGTCCATTTAGATGCCTTACCGTTTATGACTACTCTTTGCTTTCTGTCGCTGAGCCAATTTTCTATCCATTTCAACACACCGTCTTGTATTCCATGCGCTTTTAGTTTTAGCAGTAAACGTTTGTGGGGAACTTTGTCAAAGGCCTTTTGAAAATCAAGGTATATAATATCTACAGCTTTACTCTCATCGTAGAGGTTAAGGATATCGTGGAAGAAGTCTAAGAGGTTTGTTAAACAGGAACGTTTTTTACGAAAGCCGTGTTGAGTATCTTTAAGTAAGTTATTTGCCTCTAAGTGATTTACGAGTCTGTCTCTTATGACCGTTTCTAACATTTTACATACAATTGAGGTTAAGCTAATTGGACGATAGTTACTGGGTAGGGATTTGCTGCCTTTTTTGAATATCGGTGTTACGTTGGCTAGCTTTCACTGATCAGGCATAGTCCCAGACTGCAAGGATTCATTGAATAGCAATGTCAGTGGTTTAGAGAGCTCATCCTTAGCTTCCTTTAGAACTCTAGGCGAGATTGTATCAGGTCCAGGCGTTTTATCCTATCCAAAAGGAAAGGAAGCAACAACAGGAAATAATTTTATTAGATTTTACTTTTGTTTTGCCTTCAGCTGACTGATACCTTAATATATATCTCTGTGCTATCTAGATTCATCAAGTTAACCACTTGAGGATCAAGATACGTAACAACTGATTTAAATCTTATCTTAGTGGTAGAACCCAAAGAGTCAAAATTGATGATAATATATCTGATCCGATGCCAATTAACTGTGGGGTCCCGCAGGGAAGCATCCTTGGTCCCTTACTCTTTCTCTGTTATGTGAACGACATGGAACTGAGCGTCTCATGTAAATTATTACTTAATGCAGACGACAGCGTGCTTCTGGTTTCAGGAAAAGACCCAATAAGTATTGCCGCTTCACTTTCCAAAGAACTAGCATCATGTAGTGAATGGCTAGTGGACAATAGACTATCTCTTCACCTGGGCAAGACGGAAGCCATCTTATGTGGAACAAAACGCAAACTGAAAGACATTGTGGGCTTCTCGGTCAACTGTAATGATATTCCTATAACAACAGTGTCACAAGTTAAATATCTCGGACTGAAACTGGACGCGAGTTTGTCAGGTGAAACAATTTTGGAATCTATCCTGAGTAAGTGTAGAGCACGTATAAAATACCTGTATAGACAGGTGGGATGCTTGCCCGCGGCGACCAAAAAGACCCTCTGCCAAGCGCTTGTTCAATGTCATTTTGACTATTCTGTGTCATCCTGGTACTCTGCATCATCTAAATCAGCACAGCACAAACTTCAGGTCACTCAAAATAAAATGGTTAGGTTCATGCTGAACCTAGGACCCAGATCACATGTTGGCCAGGAACAACTTCAGTCACTAGGTATGCTCAATGTCTCTGACAGGGCCAAACAAATCAGGCTAACTAATGCCTTCAAAATTTTCTATGACAGAGCTCCAGAGTATCTAAAGAATGATTTTGTTAAAGCAAATGAGAGGAGTGGACATAATACAAGAAACATGATGTTTAATTTAAGGTCCCGAGAATCCAAGGACAGGGTAAGCAAACATTCTTCTTCACTGCCATCAAAGACTGGAACGACCTACCCCAGTCAGTCCGTGAAAAGAGAACACTGTATTCCTTCAGACGTAGCCTGAAGGAACACCTGAACCGGACAGCTGCGAGAAGGGAGCACCAAGCTTATGTCTACTACTAAATACGACATAAGAGATAGACAAACCAAACTGAAATGATTACTGATTACGGATTACTGATATTTACTATAGGATGTAAGGTATCTTAAAATAACCCCCTAGAAATACTTTCTCTAAAGTATCTATTTCTTTATCCTCCCCTTTTCCCCAGCTAACCTAATCCCACAAGGACCCCAATGGAAATACGCCTAACGGCCTTATTGGGCTATCCTTAGTTGGAATTATGCAAGGCTGGTACATGTCATATTTGTAACAAACTATGTGGTACCAACTCTATAAATTGCTGACTGAATAAATATTATTATTATTATTATTATTAACCATCTGAACAATATTACCAACACACCTAAACTTCGTTAAATGCGGAAATAGCCTCACGAAAATAGCATGCCCTGGTGGGGGCACAAACTCTCGACCCTTGGGTGTGAGGCAGACACCTTACCAGTTAGACCAATAGAGATATCCCACTTGGCCTGTTCGGCTCAGGGTATTTCCGCATCCGAGGTCTGTTTAGGCTAGCCTATTTTCACTGACTTTACAGGGGGGTAGGTGGGTTGGTAGGTGGGTAGATAAATAGATAGGTGGGTTGGTAGGTAGGTGTGTAATCAAGCTACGATTACACATTTCTTCTCTGTTTTCTTGCTATTATTAGACAATTTTATTCAGAGAGCCCAGGATAAATATTTGAGTTAGCCATAAATCCCACACGTTTTCTCTCACAAAACCCCTTCATTTTCTGTGTTGCGTGCAGGTATGACTTAAATTTTTGTATCAGTCCGTCACACAAACATGCATGGGTGCTACACGTATGTATATGTGTATATATGTGATTCCCAAAGCATGTGAGGACGAACTTGATTATTTTCGTCCTCACAATTAAGTATACCTATGCAGGAAACTTACTCATGGGTTTCTCTCCTGTAAATCTTGTTCATATTATTGTTTTCTGTGTAGCCTACTGTATTCACATGCCTTTGCACATTGTATAAATAATACAGCATGGCCTTCAGCAACAATATTCCCCAGAGTGTTGGAGCTTGTACTGAGTGATAAATATAAATCTGACAAAAATATCCTGTTTTCTTATTTTCCTTTTTTCCTCATTTTCCATGTTACGTTTTTTTAAATAAACACTCGATCTATCTCGTCTGTTTGCCCTAGCATTTATTTATGACACAGATATAAACTTTCTTAACCCGTTTCTATCTAATATTTTGGCAATTATTAGACAATTTTATAAAACCTATGCCCGAGAGGGAGGAGGAATATAGAAGAGAGAAAAACACAAAAACTTAGGGAGGATTTTTAGAATGTCAGAGGGTTAATTGAGATACTATTTACTCATATGATTTCCAGAGGTCCTTTTTTACGGCATAAAATCGTTCAATCATACCCAAAACATATTGCCAAAAACCGTCATAATCTTGAAGGGGTTAATGATATGCAAGATTATATAATGTTGATGTTATGGTTACTTGTCTTCCATTCAGTCGGTATATATATATATATATATATATATATATATATATATATATATATTTTTTTTCTTTGTGTATGGAATTTGTTTTATTTCAGGCTAGAATGAAGAGAATAATAATAATAATAATAGTTCTTAAAGCTAGCGCATGCTAAGCTAGCTAAGGATAGCTCAATAAGGCCGATTAGGCGTATTTCCATTGGGGTCCTGTACTACTACCCCATCCCTTTGCTCATGAGGGATGGTAACGACTCAGTGCTTGTGAAAAATCTTTAATGCGCCGAGCGTGGGCGCGAACCCGGGCCTTCTGGGTGGAAGTCCGAGACGCTAGTCACTACACCAAGCGAGCCGCTATGTGTAGAAAAGTGTAGAAAAGATGAAGGAAGGTAGGTAGGTGGGTAAGTTGGTTGGTAAGTAGGTAGGTAGGTGGATGGGTAGATAGGTAGATGGGTAAGTAGGTAGCTTGGTTGGTAGGTAGGTAAGTAGGTAGGTGGGTAAGTTGGTTGGTAGGTGGATATATAGGTAGATAGATAATTAGGTAGGATGGTAGGTAACGTAAGTACAAAGTACAAAGGAGTACAAAGGAAATCAAGCAACAACAGTCCTAGTGACCCTTCTAGGCTGCTTGTCCTCCAAAACACTGAGGATCAAGTGTCCAAACAGTGGTTTAAAGTGGGTAAGGGAACATTGGAAAGGGAACTACTGCCCTAGAACTAATGTCTGTGGCAGGATTAGGAAGTTAGTAGGGGACAGATGGGTTAGTAACTGAGGGGGGGATAAAATAAAGTTATTCATTTACAAACGCAGTCAGTCGCGGGTTTGATGCGAGATATTTGTCTAAGCGGAGTTTAAATGAATCAACGGTGCTGCAGTCTATAACGTCTCGGGGAAGCCCTTTCCACAAGTTGACAACTCGATTGAAGAAGAAATTCTTAGATTCGTGTGAGTTAAAAGATTTACCAATAATTTTGCAACCGTTTCCCCGCGTGTAATTAGATTGGTCGATAGTGAAGTACTTACTACAGTTCATATTGTCGATGCCTTTGATGATTTTGAACACTTGAATTAAGTCACCTGTTAATCTGCGCTGGGTTAAAGGAAATAGATTTAATTCTCTAAGACGCTCTTCGTATGGTTTGTTCTTTAGGCTAGGTATAATTTTGGTAACTCTACGTTGAACTCGTTCTAGCTTGTTTATATCTTTTTGGTAATAAGGGCACCAGGATTGAACGCAGTATTCCAGAAGAGGGCGGACTAAGGAATTGTAAAGGGTGAGGATAACTTCTTTGGGTTTATGCTCAAATGACCTGCCTATAAAGCCAATTATTTTGTTTGCCTTCTTAACAACTTCTGAACATTGTTGACTCGGTTTTAGGTTACTCGATATTGTTACTCCCAGATCGGTTTCTCTGTTTACATTCTTAAGCTGAGTGCCATTCATCGAATAGTTTGCTTTCTCATTTAGGTATCCGATATGTAGTACTTTACATTTATCCGCATTGAAACTCATTTGCCAAATTTGGGCCCAACATGACAATTTATCTAGATTGTGTTGCATATCGTCAACTTGTTCTTTTGAGAGTACGCTATTTGCAATTTTTGTATCGTCAGCAAATTTTGAGATTGTACAGGTGAGACCCTCATCTATGTCGTTGATGTAAATTAGAAAGATAATTGGTCCTAGTACCGATCCCTGGGGTACCCCGCTACTTACATTGGTCCATTTAGATGCCTTACCGTTTATGACTACTCTTTGCTTTCTGTCGCTGAGCCAATTTTCTATCCATTTCAACACACCGTCTTGTATTCCATGCGCTTTTAGTTTTAGCAGTAAACGTTTGTGGGGAACTTTGTCAAAGGCCTTTTGAAAATCAAGGTATATAATATCTACAGCTTTACTCTCATCGTAGAGGTTAAGGATATCGTGGAAGAAGTCTAAGAGGTTTGTTAAACAGGAACGTTTTTTTACGAAAGCCGTGTTGAGTATCTTTAAGTAAGTTATTTGCCTCTAAGTGATTTACGAGTCTGTCTCTTATGACCGTTTCTAACATTTTACATACAATTGAGGTTAAGCTAATTGGACGATAGTTACGGGGTAGGGATTTGCTGCCTTTTTTGAATATCGGTGTTACGTTGGCTAGCTTTCACTGATCAGGCATAGTCCCAGACTGCAAGGATTCATTGAATAGCAATGTCAGTGGTTTAGAGAGCTCATCCTTAGCTTCCTTTAGAACTCTAGGCGAGATTGTATCAGGTCCAGGCGTTTTATTTACCTTGAGTTTATCTAAACAATTCAATACTTCTCTCTCTGTAACGGTGATATTGCTTAGAACATCTGAATTATCAATCTGAATCGGCGATGGTGTAGGGATATCACTGAGGTCTTCGGTTGTAAAAACTGATGCAAAGAAGGTATTGAGGGCATTACTCATTTGTACTTCGTCTTTGGTGTATTCTCCATTTTCATCGACTAACGGTCCAACAGTTGAAGTAACTACTTTTTTCTTTCTGATATAACTATAGAATTCTTTCGGGTTTGTTTTACTTTGATTTGCAACATGTAACTCCAGGGTCTTTTTACTTTGCTTAATTAACTTTTTGGCTTTGCGTCGTAGCTCTACAAATTTCACCCGTTCTTCGTCATTTTGTGAGGATTTTAATCTATCATTAGCAAATTTTTTAGCAAGCAGACAGTCTGAAATATCTTTATTCCACCATTTGGGCTTATCATTATGGCCTGGACGCCGTATTTTCGATGGTATGCAGTCTTGCACTGCCTTAAAAGTGGTTGTGAAACACTCCCAAGATGCATTTATGTCGTTATTGTTAGTCAGAAAGCTCCAGTCAGTTTCTTTAAGCTTTGATTTAAGTTTATGAAAATTTGCTTTCTTGAAATTAGGGACTTTATCAATGCTGCTATTTGATTTGTTACTAGTAAACTTTAAAGTGAAAGTTATCGTACGATGGTCGCTGTTACTGAATTCATCACCAACATTCCAATTCTCTATTAATTCTTCTTTTGTTGCGAGTACAAGGTCAAGCACATTATTACCACGGGTCGGAGATTGTACAAATTGAAAAAGTGAACTCTCTTGCAAGTTAGCATAGAGGTCGTGTCCAGAGTGTGAAGTAAGAATATCGCCCCATTTAGTCACAGGTAAGTTGAAATCGCCAAGAATTACGGTATCTTGTATGTTAGTTATTTCTGCAATTTGTTCATAAATTTCACTGTCAGTTTGCACTGATTGAGATGGGGGTCTGTATAATAAAGCTAGTGTTATTTTAGTTCCTCGTTTATTATTTAATAGTACGTAAGATATGTCTATATTCGCAATTTGAGGTTTTGACATTAAGACGGGATTAAGACTTTCCTTTATAAAAAACAGAACTCCTCCTCCATTTCTATTGATCCGACTTTTCTCCAACATTGTATAACCAGGAAGCGTATATTCGGCTAAAAAGTCTCTGTCTTCCGTATTTAACCAAGATTCTGTAATGCCGATTATATCATAATGTTCTGTAAACACGATTTCCTCTAGATCTGAAAATTTATTGCGTATGCTACGAGCATTTACATAAAACACCTTAAGAGTATTAGAGTTGGATGTTACCGATTGTGCATTGTCTGAATTTTCAGTTCGTATTTGACTTACACTACCCTGTCTGGGGTCTGGTTGACCCCGTTTTTTGAACGGAAATCCTTGACTGCATCGTTCAGCAGACGACCAAGACGTGCAGCTCCTACTTCATTGAGATGTACACCATCTCCTGAAAACAAAGATTTATCATAGTGAAAATGATCCCACGTGTTGACAAAGCCGATGTCCTCCTCCCTGCAGAGTTTGGCTAGTCGGCGATTTGTACTGGTAGCTATGTTGTAGAATCGGTTTTCTACATCAATCCGGGGAACAATTCCTGAAATTAAGATTCTATTAGATTTTTCCTTGAAGGACCTGATCAGCCGCCGGTACTTGCAAAGTAGTTCCTCTGACCGCGTCCGTTGGACATCGTTAGATCCAACGTGGATGATGTACGTAGTGCTTGCGGGGGCGAGCCTGGAAACCTCTTCGACAGCCGCAACAATGTCGTACAGAATCGCTTTCTGGTCCTGGGTGCCCTGGCGCAGAACTCGGTTAGTTGGCCACGGACCATGGAGTCGCCCACAAGCCGAACTTCTTCCGTTTCCTCTTCCTCGTCAATAGCCAGAATTTTGAAGCGGTTTTGGCATGTTGTCGGGATGACCTTCCTGGTACTGGTACTGGGATGCACATTGTTTCTCACTAACTGAAAATTGTCCTGGGGGGGAGTGAGAGTAGAGTCATTATTATTTTCTGCAACATCTAAGGTAGCTGCTGGTGTGGGTACCGGTACCGGTACTGTATGCACTGGAATGGCGGTTGACATCGTAGTGGTTTCTTGGGCCGAGGGCACTCCTACGTTGAGTGTGGCAAATTCTTGAAGGGATTCAAGCTTCGTAGTCAGGTCATCGATCTTGCGGTGAGCTGCATTCAATTCATCCGCAATCTTCTCTCGGAGCTGGCAAAATCTACAAATTTGGACATCAGTATCAACAAACATGGTAGGGCCAAATTTACCGGAACAACTCGTGCAGGTTCGTTGCGGCGCCATGACGATATAATCACAATATGCCTGAAAATCACACAAATTTATGGTAGCAAAATGGTACAATTAAAGCCTGAAAATCACAAAAAATGTATGTTAGCAATGTGATACAATTAATTCCTGAAAATCACACAAAATTTTGTTAGCAGTATGATATAATTAATATGCCTGTAAATCACAAACAATATATTAGCAATAGAACACAATTTATGCCTGAAAATAAAACAAAAATTGATGTTAGCAGTATGACACAGTTAAAGCCTGAAAATCACAAATGGACTAGAAATTTGTTATAAAATTTACTGGAAAAAAAAGTGGGAGAGGGTTAATGTAGCCTAGTGAGAAAACTGGAAAACAGTATACAGTACAGTAACAAAAAATATTTGTTAGCAATATGGTACAATTAATGCCTGTAAATCACAAAAAGAATATGTTAGGCCTAATCACAAGAACACAATTTATGTCTGAAAAAAAAAATTATGTTAGCACTATGACACAGTTAAAGCCTGAAAATTGTAAATGAAATAGTGATTTGTTACAAAATTTACTGGGAAAAAAAAAGTGGGAGAGGGTTAATTTAGCCTAGTGAGAAACTGGAAAGCAGTATACAGTACAGTAACACAAAATATTGGTTAGCAATATGGTACAATTAATGCCTGTAAATCACAAAAAGAATATGTTGATCACAAAAATAATATGTTAGCACTAGAACACAATTTTATGCCTGAAAATAAAAATAAAATTATGTTAGCAGTATGACACAGTTAGGCTAAAGCCTGTATATTAGTTTATACAGTGGTCGACACAATACTAATAATAATGGAGTTAGTAATATCCCTGGCAAGAGTGTGAGAGGCCTATTATTATGGTGACAAGTATCTGAAATGCGATTAATAAATAGGCTATGAAAAAGTATTACAGTAACTAAATTATTCTAACCCAATATTAAAACTATCTTGACAAATGTTAGTGTGTGCGATTTATATAGATAACCAAGATAAAAAGTTCAACCAAGTACAGTATTGGCTAGACTTTGATATATAAAATACAAGAAGAGGGTTTGTTTATGCGTACACAGGTGGCGCTGGTATCGGCGGCGTCTCTACTAACTTGACAAATAGAATTATGAAAAACAAACGTTTATTAGTCAAAACTACAGTATAATGTCATGCAAGATAACTACTGGGTGGTTTGCTAAGCACTTAACTACAGTGATAGGTAGATAGGTAGGATATATAGGTAGATAGGTAGACAAGTAGGTAAGAGGGTAGGTGTAGATAGATAGATAGGTAAGTAAGTAGGTAGGTAGGTAGTGGATAGGTAGATTATAACTAATTATCTCAAAGGGTAGAATGAAGAACAGTGTTGGAAAGGAAGTAAATAGATAGATATTAGTACAAGTAATACTAGTACAAGTATTACATATAATAATAATATTTATTGCAGTATGTATTTAAATATTCCAAATACAAGAATATTACGCAGAATATTAATGTTGCCATCAGAGTACAAAGCACCCATATGGTTACTTTCTCACTCTATCTCTTATCTGTCCTAAACCACCTCCTCCCACTCTCTCACATACTATCTCTCACACACTATCTCACATAAAGCACCCCCTTCCTCTCACACTGGCTCACTTACTCACACTCACTCACATCTCCTTTGGCTTACCAGGTATATAGTATAAAATAATTAGCCATACTCATAATTTACTTTTAAGCATGAGAGAAGGGATTAACATATTTCATATAGCATCAACCCTTAAACAAAAGAACATGAGAAAATGGGAGTCTGCAAAGCCGATTGGCCCACACACCCAACCCCAATTAGGCTATAAGGCCTACTTATGGGCCCAGCTCACTAACACCATGAGGTCCGACCTCACCAAAACGATCAGAGTTAAACATAATAAAACGGAGGTCTGCAGAGCGCCGATTGGGCCACCTGGCAGTTCCCCCTCACACCCAACCCTTCTCATATAGCTTCACGATCTGATTACGCATTTCTTTTCTGTTGTTTGGATATTATTAAACGATTGTTTTCAGATTTGGAAGGGTATATGAAAGTATGAGGGTAATTGAGGTAGTCATATACCTTACCCCTTTAAGCTCCTCGGTGGCCTAGTGGTTAAGGTGTTGGAGTGCTGCACTACTGGCCTGGGTTCGAACCTTGGCTGGGTCATATCACAAAACTATTTAATTCCTACAGATTCTTCTTAAAATAATAAATCGTAGGCAGTGTCCACCATCCTTTAACTGTCTTTGTGGTGCGATGCATAAGGTGTTGATTTTCGATGTGAGCGTCCTGGGTTCGAATCCACGGACTGCCACATGTGTTTGTAAATTTCATTAATTGATTTTAGGAGTAGAGGTGGTTGTTGGAAGGAACATAATAATTGATATTGGTTCAGGAGTAATTTATCGAGAGGACTTCCCTAGTGGTTAAGGCCCCATTAATTGCTCTTTCCATTCACATATGCATAGCCTACGTGAGTTGCAGTTGGGATGTGTGTACATGCTTAGATTGATATGCAGGATTCGAAGTTGCATAATAAATCGTAGGCAGTGTCCACCATCCTTTAACTGTCTTCGTGGTGCGATGCATAAGGTGTTGATTTTCGGTGTGAGCGTCCTGGGTTCGAATCCACGGACTGCCACATGTGTTTGTAAATTTCATTAATCGATTTTAGGAGTAGAGTTGGTTGTTGGATAGAACATAATAATTGTATAAAATCGTCTAATGATAGCCAGAATAAACTGTCAAAATGCATCATAATTATCAAAGCGTTAAGTCTAAGGAATATATTTCATGGATACACACATATAAAGGGGGATGGGTTGTTTTTCTGGACCCCTCTCTCCCTCGTGTTTAGCCCCATTAGTTTTGACATTTTAAGACGTTAGGCCCATTAGTTTGGCGATTTTAATACTTTCGCTGTCTTTTTTGAGACCTTTCGTGCCATTTAGGTATCAATTTTTTTCCTGGCGAGCGATATCTAGCCTGTAATTTAACCGCCGGGACATTTTTCTATCGAAAAATGCACTAATTTACCTTCAGGAGGGGTCTAGGGAGTGTTTTTTCTAAGCTTGATGGAGGTCTAGCGAGGAAACTAAAAATATATGAATACATTAATTAATAGACCAAAAAACAGCCAACAGCCTCTTAAGTTTTCAATTAACTAACACATAATTTGAATTCTTCGGAGCATTTACTGTTTATATATTGTAATTTATATGTGTAGCAGTGATGATTTTAGTGTTATTTATATTAGTTACTGTCAGACAAATGTATTCAACTTAGGAACAAGTTTTTGGGGTTCTCCATTTTTCTATTTAGATTATGTATGTATGTATGTATGTATGTATGTATGTATGTGTGTGTGCATGTTTGTATGTATATAATGTATGTATGTATGTGTAAGCTGTGTATGTATGTATGTATGCATCTATGTATGTATGTAAGCTATGTATGTATGTATGTATCTACAGTATGTATGTATGCATCTATCCCCCTGGGGGTAAGGGGGCCTCCATCTTATGGTGGAGGAAAAAAAGAATATGCCCCACGCGTCCTACTGCGTGTCGTACAAGGCGACTAATAGAGGGAATGGGGGTAGATTGTAGGCACCAATCGAACAGGGCTATACCCAGGAGAGGCTGTTGGCATTTGATAAGGAGTCGCTGGAATTCCTGTTTCATTTGCTTGGCCTCTCTTACTGATTCCCTTTGTGCCTCACTTACACTGAGAGTAGTCCAGCATGCTCTCACAAACACCTCCTCCTCCTATCTACTTCACTACACTTAACATGCACACCACACTTCCTCCTTTATTCAAATATCCAATGATGATGTACACAGGCCCAGCCTCGGAGTCCCCATTGGGGGGGGGGGGGGCATAAATGCCCCCACACCTGCCCGACCTTCCCCTGTCGACCCCTCTAAATGTTCTGGACCATGGCCTGTCACTCTTACTATCAACTTTTTCAATATTCGCGGCCTTTCCTCTAATTTTCACTCAGTCAAACACCATCTCTCCTTCTACAAACCTGATCTTCTTTTCCTCACCGAAACCCAGGTATCTGAGACAACTTCCAGCAGCCCCTTCTCTGTATCCTCCTATCCTGTATCCTTTGTATCCTTTGTATCCTATCCAATTGCTTTCATCTCTTGTATCTCTATAAAGTTTTTGAAACTATTCTTGCTTCCAAATTTCTTAAGCATTTCTCTTCTCATAATCTGATCTCAGATCGCCAGTATGGCTTCCTTAAGGGTCGCTCTACTGGTGATCTCAGTTTCTTTCATATCGTACTAACTCTTGATCATCCTCCTTTCGGGACTTCGGTGAGACTTTTTCTGTTTCACTAGACATATCGAAGGCCTTCGATAGAGTCTAGCACAAATCTTTAATTTCTAAACTACCCTCCTTCGGTTTCTATCCCTCCATCTGTGCCTTTTTCTCTAATTTCCTTTCCGGCCGTTCCATAGCTGCGGTTGTGGACGGCCATCCCTCACTTCCTCATCCTATCAACTCCGGTGTTCCTCAGGGTTCTGTCCTATCTCCTATTCTCTTTCAAATTTTCATAAATGATCTTCTCAACTGTACATCCAGTCCCATCCATTCATATGCAGACGGCTCTACCTTACACCACTCAATTAGTTTTCCAGAACGCCCCAGCCAGGAGTCCCTCAAAAACAAAGGTAATGAAGCCATAAAACACTTATCTTCTGATCTAGCTACTATTTCCAATTGAGGTAGAGAAAACCTTGTTGCATTTAATGCTTCCAAGACCCAATTTCTCCATCTTACTACCCGCTCGTAACCTCTAGAGGACTATCCCTTATTCTTCAACAATACAAAAATCAATCTTTCATCTTCTCTTAATATTCTCGGTGTCTCTTTTTCTTCTGCTCTCACTCATATTACCAGTCTTGCTAAGGCGACCTCCCAGAAGCTGGGTGTGCTCAACCGTCTCAAGGGGTTCTTTACCCCTGCGCAGCTTCTTGCTCTGTACAGGGGCACAGTGCATCCTTGTATTGAGTATTGTTCACATGTGTGGGGAGGATCCTCTCAAACGGCACTCCTAGACAAAGTAGAAAGGAAAGTCTTTTGTATCATTAACTCCCGTCCACTCACCAACTCTGCAATCTCTCTCTCTTCGCTGCAATGTTGCATCTCTCCCGCTATTCTATCGCTACTACAATAATCAGTGTTCCTCGGAGCTTTCCCAGTGTATACCACCTACTCTACGTAGGGTACGTAGTACCCGTCTTGCAACACAATCCCACCCCTACTCTGTGCAACTCTCCAACCCAAGAGTGAAATGCTATTCTCAAACTTTCTTCTATTCAACTGCTGAGCTCCGGAATTATCTCCCAGAATCAGTCTTTCCCTCTTCCTATGACTTAAATTGCTTCAAACTCCGTGTGTCCAGGCATTTTAGCTCGAACGTCCCTTGATTTTGGCCCTGTCACTCTTTCAACTCTGAGGGAGGCACTCGCTTCAGGCAGTTATGCCTTTTGTCTCCCTCATTCACATACAAAACAAAAAATGAATGTATGTATGTATGTATGCATGTGTACATGTATGTATGTATGTATGTATGTATGTAGGCCTACAGTATGTATGTATGTATGTATGTAGGCCTACAGTATGTATGTATGTATGTATGTACAGTATATAATTATTTGTTATTATATATATTTCAGCGTGTACCAAAATGCGAGGGCTGTTCAAATTCTTTCTCTCCCTCTGTGTCCTCCTCTCTCTTGCTGTGGAACGCTCTCACCAATACCGGAAAGAATGGTAAGTGGCACAATTGCAACAAGTGCATCTGAACATTTACTATAAAAGTATCTGTATAACAATGCAAAGCATCTTAAATTTCTTCGTATGTATATAGGAAAATTCATTAGTAATAATAGAGTTATTTATATATCTAATTGATCTTTTATGTATTTTATCTAACTGTCCCAGCTCCACTTCTCCCCATCCACTCCATAAGGCGAACAATGCTCAAGCTGAGAACACTACCTTTATATATTATGGCTATACCCTTTTACAAATAAGTATACCCAAACTCTTGAACATTAACCTCTATAGCTCACAAATTACTTGAGTATCGAGCTAATTTTTCTACCATTTGGAAAGGGTCAGCCAGGGAATAGGTGTGGACATGTACAGCCCAGTTGATCTATCCTTTTTTTGAGTTACAGAGGTTAGGGTTCACGATTTCTGACCTACCTACTTGGAACAGGGCATAGCTTATTTAGCCATGGAACTAATCATCCATGGACATACCTCACCACCTCACCGCCAGGGAGCAGATAGACTCTGAAGCAATGTTAGCAATGAATCGTCCACCATCCATATCGCTCTCGCTCTCTCTCTCTCTGAACTATCTATCCATCTATCTATCTATTTATCTCTCCATCTATCTATCTGCCTACCTACCTACCTACCTACCTATCTATCTATCTATCTATCTCTCTATCTACCTACCTACCTACCTACCTACCTATCTATCTATCTATCTATCTATCTATCTATCTCACCACCAGGGACGAGAAGATAGACTGGGCCTGCACCACCTCTACCACCGAGCAAGACACAGTGAGGGATCCACCACCATTACCGATCAACCTACCAGACACTGATCTATCTATCTATCTATCTAATTATATAAATATAAATTTGGTAACTTATTATAAATATATTGGATATATTATTGATTGCAATCTAAATAATTATCTTGATATAATAAGATGCAGAAACAAGTTCTATAATGAATTTAATTGTATCCTGAGGAAGTTTAGTAACGCGAATACAAATGTGCTACTCTATTTATTTCAATATTTTTGTTTGAATTTGTATGGGGCTGAGTTATGGTTTAACAATAAGAAATGCTATATACCAATGAAACAATTTGGTGTGGGTTACCATAAAGCAACAAAGAAAATGTTAAATATGAGATACTGGGAGAGTAATCACGCTGAATGTTGTAGAGGTGGACTAATTATTTGTAAGCATTTTATCAATTGGATCAAAATTAGATTATTGCATAGGATACTATTGAAACCATGTGCATACATTGAAAAAGGTATACAATATTTCTTTGAATAAATCTTATATTGTCTAGAGGACGCTATTGAATTAATATGAATTTCAAAACTTAATATTTAATGATATTGAAGCAATAAAATCAAGAATTTATTATGTGCAGAATACAGATCCCACATTACGTTAAGCAATATTTGTATGTATTATATATTGTATTTTAATATTATGTAAAAGATGTACAATGTATCTCTTTTATGAAATAAAACTATGACTGACTGACTATCTATCTATCTATCTATATATCTAGCAATCCATCTATCCATCTATAAATCTATCTACCTATCTATCTATCTATCTATCAATCTCACCACCAGGGACGAGAAGATAGACTGGTCATGCACCCCCTTTACCACCAACCAAGCCACAGTGAGGGAGCCAATACTACCCATCAACCTGGCAGACGCTGACCCGGCCATGTTGGAACAATTGGCACTCAGGATAAGAGATGCTCTACTGGTGGGTTTGGAGGATGTCAGGTCAGTTTGGTGAAGACGCCCTTCATGTCCTTTCCATAACCATTGTTTTGGTCAGATATAGTTAGTTAAAATAGGACTTCAGAGTCTATCAACCCTTCCTGATTATTAACCCCTTATGTACCGGTGACGTCTTTTGTATTTGATATCAGCTACATTTAGGCGATTTTATGTAGCTAAGGAAGAATACATGGTAGCTAACAGGAGACATTGAAATTGTATTTAGCATAGATAACAGGAGTTCTCCTGTTATCTATGTATGTAGTTATTTTATCGGTAGACGTCCTTCTTAAGCTGAAACAAATCGTCAAATAGTAGCCAAAATAAAGTGAAAAGGACGTTTCCGGTACAGGAGTTAAGTCAATACACAACAGGTCAAGTAAATTTTCAGGACTGGAGCCCCTTTTCGAGAACCCCAGTCCCTTGTTGGTCAGAGACTGCTGCCATTGTCGATATTGCTCACAGCACTCATGTGGTTCTTGGAGGATACAAAGTGGTGCTGCAGCCGGGGACTACCACATACTGGTGTGTTGCAGTTGGGGGTCAATATACAGGAGACGCAACAATATAGGTAGCAAATTTCTAATGGTAGTTTTGGGTTCCTATCATCATATGCTTCATTTCTATATACTTTTAAAGGGGGATCTTGGAGGTATTTTTGTTAAGCTTGATGGAGGTCTAGGGAGCAAACTAAAAATCTCCCCTTAATTATCTCTCTCTACAGAAGTATTATGCAGAATGGGTTGCCTGATGCTGGAGTACCCCCCCTGGATCCGCTAAACATAGGGAATCTGCCCTTCAATGTGGCTTGGGACGATAATACGTAAGTTGTATTATAGGGTAAAGTACGTATATATCAACACATGTACACATATATACATACATGCAAATATGTATACATACTTACATATATATATATACATACATACATACATATACATGCATATATACATACATACATACATACACACGCACGCTCACAAATTGTTATCAACATACACACTTACACTCTCTCTCTCTATCCACGCACACAAACGCATGCACGCACACACAAACACCTAGTCATCCTCACACAACACTAACACACACACACACACACACACTAATGAAAAATATCGTTAGCTATTCACCAGGCAATATAATCGTTTAATATGTTCCTTAACTATCCTTGTAACTAATTTATACTGCAATAAGCTCTACACTAACCTTGGCTTCAGATACCACTTGATTTGGTGGCGTTATAGTATATATATATATATATATATATATATATATATATATATATATATATATATAGATATATATATATATATTAAAATGCCCCAGAACAAGAAGCCCACCACAGAAGCCACGAGCGAACACCACACAGAAACACCCGAAAGAAAGGTCCACAGAACGAAAGGACCAGCTGACCGAGCCAGCCATTTCAGACAGGCCCAAGCCCGCAGGGCTAAGCAGCTCCAGGCCGCACCTACCTACCTTTTCTAAACTGACCATTTTCCACACCTCACGTACACTACCCCCTCGTGTCCTACACTCCTAACTACAAAGATGATGAACAGGAATATACATTCATATTAAAAACACCCATGCCCTGTCCCGACGTTGAGCCAATGCCAACACATCAGACAGCCATAATTATATCTATGTATGTTCTTACATCCGAGAAGTAGATGTTATATATCTTAGAAGTTAAAACACCCACGCCTGTCCCTAGACCTCGTATATCATTTCCCATGACGAGTATAGATATATGTAACCCGTGCTCAGTCGCCCCCTTGCATTGTTCCTCTAGTCACTAAGTGTCTCTATAATATTAACTGCCACCAGTATTGATACGACATAGCGGCACTGTCCTTGTGTCGTATTGTGCCAAGTACAGATCAACCAGGTTTCATCACCTTATTAGGACGACGACTATAATGTCGTCGTTCATCGAGGTATGCAATCCTTAGTTTAAGTATTAATATTAACATTCCCTAACATCTTGTCTTGCCAGACTAAGCTTTCTGAAGACCCATCGCCCCATAAATCTATGTATTCAATCCTTAGGTTAAGTATCTTTATCCGCCATTGTGTTCACCTTTTTCCATTTACTTTTCCACAATTGTCATACGTCTTCCACTTGCCTCCTTCGTATCCACAGTCCACACTACGCCAATTTGCTTCGTGTCATACACCTCTTACCCCAACCAGAGATTGTATAGATAACCTTTGTTACCAGTATCTGTCATAAGTACCTCGAAACAATAACTCAGTACCCCTACGAACTGCCGCTTTTCTTGGTATTATATTTCATAGAAAACGCAGTTCCCAGGGACAACTAGACATGCAAAAGCGTGTCAAATAATAGGTCCATAACCCCTCGTATGTACGAGAAATAATACACCATGTTTTTCCTTACTTTCTCCACAAGTCACACACACACCTACAGTTAACCTCCTTCTCCCCCACCACAGTCCACATGATTCTATCTTTTCCAGACTCATATACCACCCCGTATTTGCATCCCCCGGTAGCATTTGACTAACGTACTTTCACTGTCTTTTCAAACTCCAATATCAATTGTAGCCTAATGCCATCCCCACACCCAGGGACTTTAGGGGCAAATTTCCCAGTAGCCCCTGAGCTTCCCCCCCTCTCATTAAGACACCCGCGCTTCTCGACTCTTGTCCGACCTAGCCTCTCTCTCATACCTCTTGAAGATCCTTGAATTTTCCGTTGCTAACGCTCTCCAACCTTTTATATATATACTCCTATCCAGCCTACCTTCACTTAGTAGGCCAGAATAACATTAGAACTTTACTAACCCCTTGCATGCCATCTATTCTCTTACAACCCATTCACAACCCTGCACCCCATGGTCGTCGGTGCGAGGCTCGCCGCCTCGCCAGTAACTAATTTCTATTGCCATACTTCCAGATAAATGCGGCAGAGTTAGCCACCCGTCTCCACCACACCAAGCAAACCATGAAATTAACAACCAACCGATTATAACCAGCTAGCCAAGGCACCTTCGGTTTTGATATTAAAAACACCCACATCTGTCTCATAAGCAGAGGGTTATTACAAACACTGGTGATATGGCAAGCCCCTAGCCACAGCCGCCGGACGCCCATCACAGAGAGAGGGCGCCCAGCTACCCCTTTTTACCCACCCGAGGAGGGAGACCCCCACCCCCGCGGAGGTATACCTGACCCCCTGTTTTGACTTCTGAGTCATTGCCAGGTAGCACAGGAATTCTTCCTATCAATGAACTAACCATGCATGACTAACACCTTTACTAACCTCTATTAACTCACAATAAACCATTTACCTTTCTTGCATACTCTGATAAGTAAATTAGCACCTCACCTATACCATAGAATGAAGATTGAACAATCTAAGAGAGACGCTCCTAGCACAGCTGTCCCTATCCTCCTCTCAAAGTAGATCCAGTCTCTCTCCCCTAAATACTTCCAGTATAGCCAAAATAGTACCTCTTACTAAGGCTCAGTTATATTAAAATATGAAGGCTTCCTATAGCCATGTGCCACAACAGTAATCACCATCTTACCTAGTCCCCATATCTATTGAGAGCTCAAATAAGTCCATAAGACTCGAGATCCCTATGGTCTACAGGGTCCAGAACCTATCCTATAAACCTAGCTCCCGCCCCCAGTCAAATCAGTTGAAAGCTAGACACCAACCAGTGGTCACTACCCTGCAGTTAACCTCTAGCTCTGCCCTTGTGTTGTTCCGGAGTTGAGAGATTCCAGATCCGGCAGACTCATGGCAGAGAAGACTAATAGAAGCATCTGTCCATGTACAAGTCCTAACGTGCACCTTATAACCTTCACACAAATTCGTGGGTATATAAGTGTGTAGCCAGCAACGATCATCAAGAGATCCGACTTGAGAACTTCCTACATTTTGGACCACCTGGACGGCCGAGAAACCAGTCGTTAGCCCCCAACATCACCGGAAGCAAGATAACCAGGACCAGATCTACAAATACTATTCAAGATTCATGTTGCTAGTACTAAGTGTTATAGTACTAGTTTGACACTCACTTATTAACTTTCTATAAAGTGGCTAAAACCTTGCCCAGTGTAACTCATATTTAACCATTCCATTTGGGACGTACTAAGCGTATCAGTGCTCATTAATTAACAGGCGACATTGACTCTCGTAATTACCTTATTCAGATATTAAAACTCTAGTGATATCTAACGTTCACCCACTGATTTGTGTTCTACGTATTTCTGCCATAAGAATATAAAACTTAGATCAGTACCCCCATGAGGTTACTAGAGATTCCGTGTTCTACAATATACGCGTGTCTAATCCTAACTGTGAGCTGCTACTTGGGCATGTGACCAGCCAGTAAGAGATCAAATCAGTGAAATTGAATTACATGAATATATTGAGGTCTTCCAGTAAAATAAAACTTGCTAATTAAACCCGTGATCAGAAGAGTATACCTGAACGTTGGAAGTGGGAGACTAGGCTCCATCCAGATCCGCTAATGCTAGCAGTTCCCTTCTATTATTTGTTTTGTGCGAGAATTATTATCTTTCCATGCTCTTTATTAACTTACTTAAATAAACGTGAACTTGTGTCGTGTTACCGTGTGTTTATTTTGTGTTCTCTATTCCTCATACCTTGTATTGTGCATGCAGCCTTATATACCCAGTCATTTAGAACTCACATTACCCAAGTTAAACCTGTAGAAAAACAGGGCATAATATATATATATATATATATATATATATATAATATATATATATATATATATATATATATATATATATATAATATATATATATATATATTTATATTTATATATATATATATATATATTTTTATATATATATATATATATATATATATATATATATATATTATATATATATATATATATATATATATATATATATATATATATATATATATATATATACTGTATATGTATATATACAATTTTTTTTTTTTTTTTCTTCTACAGAGTGTATGGGAACCTGACGGGCACTTCTCTGTACAACTTGGCTACCTTCATCCCTACACAGGTATGAGGAGATAGATACATGGATAGATAACATATATATAGATAGATAGGTAGGTAAGGAGAGAGAGAGAGAGAGAGAGAGAGAGAGAGAGAGAGATACAGAGAGAGAGAGAGAGAGAGAGAGAGAGAGAGAGAGAGAGAGAGAGAGTAATAGGTAATCATGAGCCATTAGGAGTCCACTGCTGGACAAAGGCCTCTCTTAAACTTTTCCATGACTCCTGAGACTTTGCCAGCCGTTGCCATGTTACCTCTACAGTCTTCTATCTCGTCTCGTGTATATATATATATATATATATATATATATATATATATATATATATATATATATATATATGTATATATTATTTATTTATTTTGTTTAATGTTTTATAGAGGTCAAGGGAAAAAAACTAAAACAAACTGTATAACAATAACAAATAAAGCTAACCACTAACCTACCGTGCCCTTGTTAATCCAGATGTATGTGAATATCCAGTTTGCCGTGCTGATCAACATGACGGTAGAGACGGCCACCCTGGAGCTCAACGGGACCTACACCATGGGGGGTCACGCCCTAGGGGTAGATGTTACGGGGGACGGAAACTATCGGTGAGGAGAGTTGTGGATGCGCCCCTAACCCCAGTCACCCACAAAGTTGATCTTAACCCCTTCTTTATCGGTGTCGACTTTTTAAATATATTCTGGTAATTATTAGACAATTTTTGGAGCTTTCTAAGGATGTAAAGCTGTTAAAAGGTTTCAAACTATATTAATTACTTACTTACTTGTTACTTGATGTGGAGTTTCTCAGCCGCGCTCCGTCACTAGATGTGACGCTCGTCGCAGCTGCCCTTTAAACCATCTAGCACTTGTAGTCTTGTCTCACAGTGCCATCTTCTAAGTCATAACACTCCCTGAACAAATGTGTTTTTAGTGACTTTTTAAAGGCCTTTATGTTCGCACACCTTTTCACATTAACTGGTAGATTATTATAAAGTCTCGGTGCACTCTTTTCGAAGGCCCTAAATCCAAATTCATGATTACACCGTGGCTCATTCAATTGATGCAGCATGTTGCCATGTCTCAGCATCATATCAGTGCCAACATTGAAGTCTTTTCCAATAAGTCCTCGCACATATTTCCGGCTTCCAAAGTTCAAAGCTTGATACACTATAACACACAGTTTTTGAATATGATCCTCGCTTTCACCGGCAGCCAATGCAGGTCAATTAATGCCGGCGTTTATACTCGCACGGAATGGTAAACTCTTTATTAATCTTGCTGCTCTATTCATTATAAGTTGTAGTTTTCGTAGCAAGTAATTTGGTAGCCGATAATATAGAGAATTACAATAGTCTAATTTACTAATTACAATGATTGTGGATCAACATTTTGGGTTGTATTAATAATCCAGATATTTCTCACAAAAGCAATATTCCTCAGATGATAGGCAGAGATTCGCACTGTTTGATTAATCTGGTTTTTTTAAATGACAGTTCACTATCAACCAAAACGCCCAAATCCTTCACCACACTACTCACAGTCATCACACTATCATTGATATTGAGGCTTTGCACGCCCAGTCTCTCAAGGTTCACCCGTCTGCCTACATTCAGTTTTATTTTCATTTAATTTCAGTTGCTTTGACTCCATCCACTTCCCAATGTCTTTTAGTAAACCACTAATCTTCTCCTCAACATTCACCACGTCACTTAGTGCCAGATAGAATTGGGTGTCATCCGCAAACAGTTTGAATTTCACTCCATGTTTCATTAATATGCTAGATAGTGCAATTGTATATATACAGAATAGAATTGGTCCAAGAACACTCCCTTGAGGGACGCCCCTCTCTAGATGCTTCATCTCTGAGAATTTATTACTTATTTGCACACAATAAGTTCTGTTAGTAAGGTAACTTTGAAGGTATTCCAGCGCATTACCATCAATACCAATAGCTTTACAGTCTTCTATTAGTAAGCTATGCACCACTGTATTGAACGCGGCACTCAAGTCCAACAAAATTAAGATTCCACACTTCGCATTGTCCATTTGCACGAGTAAATCATTAATCACAGAGCACATCGTGGTTTCCGTAGAGTAAAGTCTTCTATATGCGGACTGGTTGTCTGGGAGAGCCTTCACTAAACTCAAGTGATCCCATAACTGACCCAGAATTACATTTTCAGTAATTTTTGATAGAAATGTTAAATTGGAAACAGGCCTAAAAGAGCTCAAGCATTGAGAATCAAGGCTCCCTTTAATAATAGGCTTCACAATCGCATTCTTTTCAGACGATGGAAATACATTATTTGCAATGCTACAGTTTATTATGTCCACATATATGTCCAGAAAACTGTTAAAATTTTTACTGTGCACTATTTCACGTATCGGTATAGGATCATTACTACAATGGGTAAGTTTTGCTTTCGTAACTATGGATTTAACTGTATTCAGATCCGTCATAGTAAATTATGTTAACTTAGTCACAGTAGGCTCAGCTACAACAACGTCTTGAGTCTCGACTACTCCAAAATTTCCAACAATGGCATTAATTTTATCACAAAAAAAGTCAGAAAAATCATTCGCCAATGTCATATCCGGAATCCCTTCTGGTAACTTATTTTTCTTCTTGTTTCCCGTCAAGTTGTCAAGTACCACATACAGCTTATTCATATCAGATCCAGCTTCTTTTGCTTTATTCATATAGTATTCACGTTTTCTAAGCACAATGAGCCTGTTTTCTATATTCCGAGCTCTTTTATAGTTATCTCTTGCCTCTTCGATTCGTAGACGTCTCCATAGCCTCTCATATTTCTTCTTGGCCTTTTTTGCTCTTTGAATATCAGCATTAAACCACGGCGCACTATCAACTATTACTATTTTCTTTTCAATAATGGGGCACATATCTTCGTATTTTTCTCTAGCAATGCTGTTATACAGATTAGTGAAACATGACGTACAGTCATCTATTAATTCACCGTGAGCACAGTGTTCTCTTTTCTTAATTAGTATTTCGCAACAGTCGATATTAGTTGTGGCTCAAATTTTCTTTTTGACCTACACTTTATTGTCTTAGATTGTCTAGGTTTACTTACAAACGGCATGTTAAAAGTAACTAGTTTATGGACCGGCGAAATACAACACTCTTCAACATACAGCTCATTTATCATATCGCTTTCTCTATTCGTAAAAACCAAGTCTAATGCATGACCACCTCTTGAAGTTGCAGTATGCACTTTATTTATCAAGTGGAAAGACTCCATCAATTCTATAAAGATAGTAGCATAGTAATCATTTGGAACATCCACCCACAGATTAAAGTCACCAAAGACGAATGTATTCGTACTAACCATATCAATTGTTTCCAAGTATAATCTAAAATCATCAATAAATGTACTGGCACTTAAATTTGGGGGTCTATAAACAACAATAAAAGTACATTTCCAGCCTCCAATCTCACAGCCCACCTGTATATGTTCAAAACTACCGAACCTTGCAGATTTACATATTTTCGTCTTCTTAAACGTGTTTGTAAGAAAAATTCCCACACCACCACCTCCCTTCCCTCTTCGTGGATTGTGCAAGAAGGTATGCGTTAAAGGAGTCATTTCAAGTATTTTAGCAGTATCGTATTCACTCAGCCATGTTTCAGTTACCGCTAGTACATCATATTTTGCCTCATTAATTAAGTCTCGAATTTCAAAGGTTTTATTTCCCACTGATTGAATGTTTATCAGTCCCCCCTTTATCTTTATTAAAGCACTAGATTCCATGATCAGTTAGGTCTCTCACCTTGACTATCTCACTCGAAAAGACCGGGCACCGGGTATCTGATGATGAATGATACACGTCTTGTTTCCCGTATCTCATACAATTTATGCACTTTCTCACAGTCACCTTACAATCCTTCGACCTACCCGGTTTTACTACCACATATTCTTCCTAAGCTGCATACAATCGTCTAGATATAGTTGAAAGAACGCAACAAATATCCTCGGTAGTGAAGGGGTTAATAATGACTAAGGGACGTTCCTTTAAACATCGTAAAAGCCCTCCTTACGACCTTTCCCGAGCTAGATTGACCCTTATCGTATATCTGTATATAGGTCATTCCAGGTCGGGAAAGGTCGTACGGAAAGTTTTTATGATGTTTAAAGGAATGGCTCTAAGACCATTCTATGAGCCTAATAATTGTTCAAGTACGTTTTAAACCCTTCAGTTAGATAATTGTGGTTGTGCATATATATATATATATATATATATATATAATACCTCTCTCCATTTGTTTCAGCATCGACCTGAATGACTTGAGGTTCGGGTTCTTTATTTACTTCCGGTTCTCGCACCTGTTCAAGTACCTGCAAGTGGGGGCCATTGATGCTGATTTTACCCTGGGGGATGCTGAGGTGAGAGAGAGAAAGAGAGAAAGAGAGCGAGAGAGAGAGAGAGGGGGGGGGGAGTGTGTGTGTGTGTGTATGTGTGTGTTCTTCGTGTTGTTACGGTTTGCCTACCTGTAAGTCGGATCCATTGATGCTGACTTTGCGCTGGGGGATACTGAGAGAGAGAGAGAGCGAGCGAGAGAAGTAACACGGATAAATTAGTATCTCAAAGATCTTGTCGTCCATTCCAAGTGCATCTTCTTAATGAAAAGAGAGTTTTGGAAGAACAGTTATAATGTTCGAAATGTTTTAGAAAAATGTTCAGGACCCAAAGATTACCGGGATTCATTATAGTTTATTTGTTTTTAACCTGGCGAATTTGCACATGGTCGCTTTGGGTTTAAGAACTCTACTTTGTGCTGGTTGGCTGATGATATCGTGTCGAAACATCTTCCAAGTGCAAAAACAAAAGCAAGATATAAGAACATAAGAAAATGGGAGTCTTCAGAAAGCCGATTGGCCCACACAAGGCAGATCCCTCTCACCCCCAACCCTAATTATAAGGCCTAATTATAAGTCCAGTTTACTAACACCGTGAGGACCGACCTCACCAAAACCAGGATCCTGACCAAAACGGTCAGAGGTCAGAAAACGGGGTCTGCAGAGCGCCGATTGGCCCACACCCGGCAAAGTACCACCAACCAATCAGCTTTAAGTAAGCTCTGGAAATCTCTCCCTCAATTTGCCTTTCCCTCATCCTATGACTTAAACGGCTACAAGCTCTGTGTGTCCAGACATTTTTATTCTAACGTGTATCCTCTCACTCTTTCAACCTGTGTGTGTGGGGGGGGGGGGGAGACTTGCTACAGGCAGCATTGCCTTTTGTCTCCTTTATGCATATACAAAAGTAGAGTTTCATGCTTAACACCTTATTAGCGGCCTAGGCGGTTTATTTATATGTACCGCCCAGCGGGGGGTTTTTAGCCAAAATAGGGCTGTTTACGTGATCATTTTCATGCCTAAATAAGACCCAGAACGTAAAACAAGTATCTATCCCTGAAAGGGCATAAACAGAGCTTTCGAATGACACCATAACGATCCTTTTATGATGGCTAGTTTTCTTGCAATAACCGTGCAACGCGAGTGCAAAAAGCATGTAATTAGGCACTTTCCCCATACAATTCTGTATATAGCGAGTGAGAGAGGGAGGGAGGAGGTGGGATTCGTGTCAGTAGGTTCGCCGCGGTGGTCTGGAGCAGTCATACGCTCGCTACTCTCCTGCCACCACTTGTCTCTCTCTCTCAGCAACATTACGTGCTGAAATTGCCACACGACCTATGTCGAGCGCCGCCACATAGTCCAGCTTTATTTAACTCGACTTATGTTGCGCGCCGACAGTTAAGGGTTAAAGGGACAGAGTACAAAAACAAAATATATATACAGTATATAGCCTATAGTTCACGCTCACCGTTTTGTTATCATTAGATGTTCCAGTATTTCTGACCCCGACAGTGTACACTCGTGGTCAGAAATACTGGAATATCTCCCAATGAAATAAAACAAGATAATGAGCGTTTTCTAGTGAAACCGCATAATAATATAACAGTTTATAAAGATACTTCACCAACTTATCATAATGGGCGGGTGCCCAATCCCGAAAGGGGTTGAAATAGGGGAGCTATCCCCCCGCCAAAGGCGGCTTTCTAGGGTCTTTGTTAGCTGATGCTGAGAGGATTGGGTTCTAGTCATGTGGTGATGGGCTGGTCTATCAGAGTGAGAGCTGAGCATTCTCTGTCATACCCATAGCTTACTCTGACTGTTCCTTTTACTTATATATTTTCTAAATCTCAAGTGGCGGCGTTTCTTCCATGGATTGACTTCTTTACTGCCAACCTAGAGGTTGGCAGATTGGGAGCCAAAGCGTCAGATTTTTCCCTTGCCTGTCAACTTTCCCTTCATAATTGTTAAGGGGCACTGGGCCTTGGGTGGGGCTTCGGTGTCCCGGGCGTTTCCGCACCCTCCTCAACTCCTCGCCTGGAAGCGGCTTCGGTCACCTGGGCATTCTTAGTGGTAAAGCAGGGAAGGTTCTGTGGGTGCGTTCGGTTATGGCCTTGGCCTTGCTCGGGACCTTGGGGCTGTTCGGTCAGACAGCCTGGGGAACAACAACGTATCATAATTTCGCTTCCAAAAATTGGGGAGAAATTCCTGACCACGACTGTTCATATCTCTTATTGTTGATATAATAAATAAAAGTGAACTCGATGAAATGCCAACTATGTCTTTTCTTTTCTGTTTTTTTCTTATTATTTTTCAGGTGCACTTTGACCACCTGATGGGGGGCGGTGTGGTGGGGGGCCTGATCAACGAAGCCCTCAGCACTGAACTACCCGTGATTCTGAAGATAGTGGAGGATAATGTGCTGCCTCCCTTGTTGGATACCTTGGAGACCACCATCAATGACGTGCTTTGTCAGTTCCCCCTCCTGCCCTTCATTCCCTAGAGCACAAATATACTAAGTGAATAAGCGCCTCCCCTGATTAAATAGCGAATTTCAGGTTATAAGGAAGTTGGAGCCGAATCGATATAATCTATTTGTATTAATTTCACTCCAACACCAAGCACCTCCAATTAAATTAATGAAAGTATGTGATCCACCGGGATTCGAACCTGGATTAACGCACGCAGATTTTAAAACACTCTAACCATTACACCATCAAGACAGTTAAAGATTTATGCACAAGCCTACGACTTATTATTCATTCTAGAATACTGGATATTAATCTAATTATGTACATATTCCCAACTGCGCTATGGTAGCCTAAAGATTAAGTGAGAGGAAAGACTATTCAAAGGGCACAGATCACATAGACCGACCTATAAGCAAGTTGGGGCCGTAAACATCGATATAAAACAGAAATACAATAATAATGTAGATTTCTGATGGATAACCATTACCGGCATGTTAAATTTGGTTTCATATGTTTATAAATGCATTACAACCGTATTTTAGCTAGTAAATCTCCTAGGTATGGATGTCTACAACTCCAACTTTCTTATAGACTGAAATTCGCAAGTGGTCATTTGGTGATTTGGATATATTATACCTTCCAGGACTATGAAAATAATGAGAAGCATGGCAATAACAGTCTAATTAACATACCGGTAAACGTAATTATTAAAGGATATATTTATATTTGTGGTTTTAATTAGCATGCAGCATACATATATTGTGCTACTTTGTGGTTTTAATTAGCATGCAGCATACATATATTGTGCTACTTTTGGCTTTAGAATACATTGGATTAATTCAGTTGTATATTTTGTGAGTAATTAAATGCATGATTTTCCTCCTTCAGCTTTCCTTGCATTTTCCTGATTTACTAGTGGAATTGTGAGCTGCAATGGAGTACTTTCCCATTTCACTGTCGCCGTATAAGACCATCTGGATTTTTGTATTTGTTCATACTATATAATCTCAGTCACCACTTGTGTATATCTAAGGTAGGTGCTGTACGGTTATACTTAAACACAGCTAATGTCTATTTCCCCTCTATACCTCAAAAAAAAAAAACGTAATCGAGCTAATATTTCTACCGTTTGGGAAGAGTCCGTCAGGGAATAGGTGTGGACATTTACAGTCCATTTGCTCTAGCCCCCTTTTTAGTTACAGAGGTTAGGGGTCACGCTTTCTGGCCTACCTATAATGGACAGACTATAGTAAACTTTAAAATCACGTCTAAGCTCAAAATTTATCTTCATTTCCACATTATCTCTCTCTCTCTCTCTCTCTCTCTCTTCTACGGTAAAAACAATAGTTAGTCTTGGGCCTGATTAGAGTACTGTGAGCGTTATCAAAATATATAAGAATTTAAGAATTGAAATAACATTCATCATTAGATATCCAACAGAGAGAGAGAGAGAATGTTTACTATATGCGTAAGTATATCGAAATTGTATTCTAAATTAGATCTTAGGTAATTTTTGTCCAGGTATGGAGGCTTAAATAGAATAGATGGGAGCAATCCAAATGTAGTATATTTGTGTATGTATTAGAAACACTCATCCCCCCCAAAAAAAATAAAATAAAAAAATAAAACAAAAATAAATAAAACAAAATACATAAAATAAAATAAACACACTATTGACTTTAGTATTTACACACACACACACACACACACACACACACACACACACATTATAAGTATGTCTACACTATCCTTGGCTGAACGAAAAATAAAGAAAAAAAAAAAAACACACACACGAACACGAAATTTCAAGGAATTCGCCTCGTCACCGTACTCTAAATGGTATCCTTAAGGGGGTCACCTGCTTGTTTTATCTTTCTCTCCTTTTCTCTCTTTCCCTGGCTTGTATCCATTCGGCCCCATTTAGCCAACTATTTTAAGACGTTTATCCCCATCCAGGTGTCGATTTCTTCCTGGCGAGCGATAGCGAGCCAGCATTGTAAGGAGAAATACGGCTTCGCCGGAGACATTTTTCTATCGAAAAATGTACAAATTTACCTTGCTGTCAAAACAAAATTACATATATGCTGGCTCGCCAGTCGCTATCACTCGCCAGGAAAATATTGACACCTGGATGGGGGTAAACATTTTAAAACAGTAGGCTGAATGGGGCCGAATGGATACAAGCCAAAGAGGGAGGGAGAGAAAGAGACAAAACGCGAGGTGGGCCCCCTTAATAGGCCCGTTTCTTATCAATGCAAGTTGAAAATATCAGAGGGAGTTCAACAGAGTGGGGAAAAAACTGGACCACACTGCAGCCTAGGGAGGGGGGGGGGGTTACGTAAGGAGGTGATGGTGAGAGAGAGAGAGAGAGAGAGAGAGAGAGAGAGAAGGGGGGGGAGGTATGTTTTGTTTATGTGTGTGTGTGTGTGTGTGTGTGTACGTCCAGGCGGTACAATAAGATAAACTATAAGGTAACTAGAATAAGATAGATTGTACACCACTTTGTAATTGTCACTTGAATAACAAAAATAAAAAATAAAGAAAGGAAAGAAAAAATAGAAGGAAACATGCTTACATTACTGACATGTTTGTGGACATGCAGTAATGCAAGTAATGGTCGCTCCTCTGTAAATCTAAAATGGCTTACTTAACAATGGGAAAGGGATGGGACCTTCTATTAAAAAAAATAAAAATAAAATAAAAATTGTACGTCCAGTGTGTGTGCTGACCCTCACGTGTTATAGTACTGACGACTGGCTGACTGAAGGGGGTGGCCTTACTGCTCAAGAAGAAAACAAATAGTAAGAAGAAGAAGAAGAGATGAAGCAGAAGGAGAGCCGCGGCGGTCGAGTGGTGAGCACGCTCACGTGTGAATCTGCTTGACCTGGGTTCGGTCCCAGCCCAGGTGGACATTTAGTGGGTGTCGTAGTACGTCCTAGCAGGTTTCACATGATTGCACCCAGTCGGGGGACACCTCGACGACGTTTACAGACTAATAACACACATAAAAAAAGCCACTCCAACAACTTCCTCTCTCTCCAACACACCTTCTCCCCTCTCTACACTCTTCAGAAAAATAGGAAAAGTAGAATGTAGATACGAGGTGCCGTTGTAAAGGCTTATCCCTCAATACCTTCACCTGACCTGAAGGAGAAGTATAATAATAATAGTAGTAGCAGTAGTAGTAGTACTACTACTACTACTACTTTTTTTTTTTTTTTTTTTTTTTACTACTACTACTACTACTACTACTACTACTACTACTACTACTACAGCGTCACCTTGGGGCAGTGATAGGCACGGAAGAGTTCAAGAACAACTACATAGAGGAGAAGGTCAGAGAATGGGTAAAAGAAATTGAGAAACTGGCCAATATTGCAAAGACGGAACCACAGGCTGCGTATTCGGCATTCACATATGGGGTCAAACATCGCTGGACCTACTTGATGCGAACCGTTCCAAATGTGAGCGCATTACTTCAACCGCTGGAAGATGCCATCAGAGACAAACTCATCCCAGCGTGGGGAACGTCACACACCCCGAATGATGCAGAGAGGGAGCTGCTCGCACTGCCTTCTAGGTTGGGAGGGCTGGGAATCATCAACCCAGTGAGGAGGGTGACAACGGAATACCTGAACTCGGTAAAGATAACAGGATCTCTCACAGACCGTATCGTAGCACAAGATTCGGACGGTGAAGTGGACCAGGCGGACATCTACAATATCAGAAAGACCATCACGTCAGAGAGGCAAAACTCACAGAAAAATGACCTGGCACAATTGATGGGACAACTTCTCCCGAGACAAACGAGAAAACTACAAATAGCACAAGAAACGGGCGCTTCAAATTGGCTGACAACACTACCAATCAAGGCAAAAGGCTTCAATCTCAACAAACAAGAATTTAACGATGCTATTGCACTGAGGTATGATTGGCCGATTGAAGGACTACCCGATCGATGCGTTTGTGGAACCATCAACGATACAGACCACACCATGATATGTAAGAAAGGAGGATTCATCAGCATCAGGCACGATGAAGTAAGAGATGTAACGGCGAACATGCTCAGGGAGGTGTGTAGAGATGTGGTGAGCGAACCATCACTCATTCCCTTGGGTGGAGAGATCATGCAGCACAGGACAGCCAACACATCATTGAAGCAAGATTGGACGTTAGTGCAAGAGGCTTTTGGACAAATGCACAGCGCGCATTCTTTGACATAAGAGTATTTGACCCAATGGCCCACAGCTACAGAGAGCTGTCTCTGGATGCGGCACACAAGAGGAACGAACAAGAGAAGGTCAGGGCATATGGGGAAAGGATCTTAAATGTCGAACAGGGCAGCTTTACCCCACTAGTATTCACCACAGCTGGAGGGATGGGACCCAGGGCCCAGTGCTTCTATTCAAGGCTAGCAGAAATCATCGCAGAGAAGAAGCAACAGCCTAGGAGCCACGTCGTAGCCTGGATGAGGTGCCGTCTATCTTTCTCATTGCTCAGATCAGCACTACTATGCCTGCGGGGAACAAAACGGTCTGCACCAAAACCAGTGACGGTGGCAGAAGTGGACTACGAGGCAGCGGTAGCAGAGGGTCGCATAGGAAGGAGACTGGATTGAAGTTGCATGGTGTAGAATAGTAGTGTCTGATGCTTGTGAAATAAAATATGTGTACAATAATAAATATAAGGGGGTGGTGGTGGTGGTGGTGGAAGTGGTGGTGGTAGTAGTAATAAAATAAAATGTATGAAAAATATTAAATAAAAATAAAGTAATCCACGATGATGAGTCTGAGTACTGACCCCGGAATAGGAAGTAGCTGAATGACTACCAAGTCGGGCGCCTTGATGACTGTTCTGACCGGATTTAGGGTCCAAAGAGGGGATGCAGAGGCTGAGTGGTTGTTGTTAAAAAAAAAAAAAAAAAAAAAAAAAGTAGTAGTAGTAGTAGTTGTTGTAATGTAAAATATATTGCAACATGTAATGGCTAAATAATCTGGATTTTAAGAAAAGACAAAACTAAGAGACAAAAAAGAAATAGTATTTTTAATAGATGGATAAAAAGTAGTAGTAGTAGCAGTAGTAGTAGTAGTAGTAGTAGTAGTAGTAATAGTAGCGGGTGAAGTTGCATGGTATAGAGTAGTAGTATAGTAAGGTAGTAGGTGTAGAATAATATATGATGTTTGTAAAATGTATTGAATGTACAATATCAAATAAAGGAAAACAAAAAGTAGTAGTAGTAGTTGTATTTTTAGTAGTAGTAGTTGCAGTAGTGGTAGTAGTAGCAGTAGTAGTAGTAATAGTAGTAACAAATCCACAATGATGAGTCCGAGTGCGATCCCCTTAACGGGAAGCGGCACTGTAGCTCTATGGTCCTGTGTATTGATGACCGTTCCCACTCTATCTAGGGTCCAGGGGGGGCACGCAAAGGCTGAGTGGTTAGTTTTGGAAAGAAGTAGTAGTAGTAGTAGTAGTTGTTGTTGTTTTTGTTGTAGTAGTAGTAGTAGTAGTAAAGTAGACGTGCCGCTTTGCCCGAAATCAAAACGGCATACCCAACTCTGCGATGGGTTATCATCACTGCCGCCATCACCATCATCACTACTACTATCACCACCATCACTACTACTGTCACCATCATCACTACTACTATCACCATCATCACTACTATTACTGTCACCATCACCACTACTACTATCACCATAGTCACTACTACTGTCACCATCACCACTACTATTGTCATCATCATCACTACTACTGTCACCATCATCATTACTATTGTCACCATTATCACTACTACTCTCACCATCATCACTATTATCACATCATCACTATAGGTAGCGCCCAACGAACTTGACAATAATCTTGACCCCTTAACTTCTCATAACTCAAAAGGGCCTAGAGCAAACTGGCTGTAAATATCCAGTGTACAGTACATACATACATTTCCTAGTGGACTCTTCCCAAATGATAGATGTCAGCTCGATTGCTTTCATTAATTTTGAGTTATGAGTAGTAAATGGAAAGTTCGTTGGCGCTACCTATACTACTATTATCATTCATCACTACTATTATCACCATCATCACTATTACTATCACCGCCACTATCACAATCACCACCACCATTCATTATACGGAGGCCAAAAATCTTGACCACTATAAAAAAAAAAAAAAAAAAAAAAATCATTCTAGGTTTGGGCAGAAATCGTAACCCCAACCTCTCATAACTCAAAAGGGACTGGAGTAATAGAGCTAATTGTTTTACCAACTAGGAAGACTTGGCTAGGGAATAAGTATATAAATTGATTGTTCATTTGCTCTAGCCCTTTTTGAGTTACAGATGTTATGCCCCTTTCACACATACAGGACTAGGGTGCCGCATGCAGCAGAGTAGCTAGTCGTGGCGTTTTTGTCCCCCGACTTTTGGAGCTGGCTCGGTATGCCGCATCCAAAGGACTTCACCAGACTACAGCCGCATACAGCTGACGTTGTCGTCTTGACTCCGGAGAAGTCTTGAGACTCGAACCGAAAAAAAAAATAACGGTCATTTGTACATGCCGACTTCACCCGCATCTATAAGACTTCAGACGATCGACTCCAGAATACAGACGATCTACTTCAGAGTCGATCCGCATACACCCGCATAAAGCCGACACATACAAGTTGTGTGGCCAACGGATGTATATAAAGGGAGCTCTACCAGGGCTGAACATCATTACAGTCGACTCCACCGTTGCGTCAATAGGTACGGTGACACTCTACCGTGCAACATGGCTGCGCACGTATTAATAACACCCTCCCAGCGCCAAAATATCGACATATACCTGGCGACCATGTCCATGGATTTAACTCTCCAGGTTGATCTGTTAGCTCTGAAAATAGCCATTAAACAACGAAGGAGGAAGAGGAGGTCAGTGTGGACGCGGAACTGGCTCCTGCGGCGGCAAATGTATGGCCACTACGAGAATATCATGCATGAGTTCATGCGCGAAGACCACCGCAGCTTCAGAAACTTCACCAGGTTGGACGTGGACATGTTCTGGGAAATGGTGGAGAAGATCACACCCAGGATAGAGAGACAGGACACCTTCTGGCGGAAATCCCTGAGCCCTTCCCTTCGTCTCGCCATTACCCTGCGCTACCTGGCGACTGGTGACTCATATCAAACACTCTCCTATGATTTCCGCGTCGCCCATAACAGCATTTCACTGCTGGTTCCTGACACCTGTGAGGCCATCTACCAAGAATACCACCCTCTCATTCTGCCATGCCCCAAGACCCCGGAAGATTGGAAGAAATGTGCTGACCTCTTCGAAGAACGCTGGCAGTTTCCACACGCCGTTGGTGCTATTGATGGTAAGCACATAGCCATTCGCTGCCCTGCCAATGCTGGGTCCCTTTACTATAACTACAAGGGATGCCACTCTATTGTGCTTATGGCAGTTGTGGATGCTGACTACAAGTTCCTGTACTGCGATGTGGGTGCCACTGGTTCGGGGTCTGACGGTGGTGTCTTTGCACAGGCACCTATCAGGGCCGGCCTGGAGAACAACACCCTGGGACTTCCGCCTCCTCAACCCCTACACACTGGTGACAGGCCTGTGCCCTACTTCCTGTTAGCTGACGACGCATTCCCCATGCGACCCTGGCTACTGAAACCATTCCCAC
>CM064544.1:950170-1139876 GCA_032716605.1 Paralithodes platypus | reverse complement strand
ATATTTTCTAGATCTAAAGTGACGGCGTCTCGTCCGTGGATTTGACCTCCCAACTCTACCAAGATTTCGGAAGCCCCAAGCGTCACATTTCCTGTCCCTTGCCCCCCCTCAACTTTCCTCTTCATTCCGTTGGGCTGAGGGGCACAGGGCCCCGTGGGTGGGTCTTTGGTTTTCCCGTGCGCGTTTCCGCACACTCCCTCAGACCCCCCTGCCATGGATTGGCTTCGCTCACCCAGGCTTTATTGTGGTCCGGCTGTGAAGGGTTCTGTGGGGGCCCATCGGTTATTGCATTGTGAATTGCTCGGCGGCCTTGGGGCTGTTCGGCCAGGCAGCTTGGGGGAACAACAACAACAACAACAACAACCAACAACAACAACAACAACCACACACAAAAACTTCCTAGAAGTTATTACCTTACATCTTACCTTCTGTCCTTCACTTTTGTCCTTTGTCTTTCACTTCACTAAATTCCAATAATTCACAACATTCAAAAACCTCAAGTCATGGTGTCTTTGCCTGTAAGTTTTAACCGTTTAAGTTTCTCACTTTCTCAGTTTTCTGTTATTCTTTATTGTCCTAATCACTGAATCAAATGTCAATGATATGATATGATGGATTGATCATTGCCAATGTCAATTCTATGATATGATTGAATTATCATTGTGTGAGTTTGTGACATTGTGACTGTCCATTGATATCTATGATATGACATAAAGAATTACCGAAACTGTCCAAAGCTGAGAAACTAGGTCCGAAACTGCCAGGTCCGACGGTATCTAATATTGAGAATCAATTATATACTATACCCCTAATCCTACTGCCGGGACTAGGGTCCATTGTTAGATTCTTCCGTTGTACCGCCCAGTGCCCAGGTCCGTGTATAATTATATCCGACCCCTCACTCGCACCCGAACAAAACATCGTAGTCGCGCGACAACTACTGTGTGGCGACCTATGCCCGCTTTCATATTTTCCTGAGCGTTTCTCTCCTTCCACACTGTACCTTACCCTTCTGCATACCCTACCACGGCCACACCACTACCCCCAAACCCCTCCTCCCACGCCACATCTCTGACTACTCGTCCACCTCCCAAGGAAACAAAAGAAAATCTGTCGTCGGCGCAAACGATTGCACCCAATCGTTTCCCACTACTTTGGCGTGACACGTCCCTTACACCTTATGCCCTTCCCTCCACCACACCCCCAACTAGCCCTCCCAACAACCCCACTTCCAGCCTATCCGGTTAGGAAGAAAAGCGAAAACCAACTAAATCTGTGGTGGCGAAACCTCACCGCCTCCCCAATCGGCCCTCTCATAGTCTGTAACCCGAGTCCATTACGCTTCTGGTGTCCTCCCAACCCTCCCCGCAGACCCACGCGCGTGCGAACCCACCCATACATTCAAGGAACATTCCGATAGTATCGATACCATAACGATAAAAGTCTCTGAAGTCTATAGTGGGTACCTTTTGAACGATCAACACAGTCAGACAGGGCTCGGGCTATATCACTGCCGGATACTTACCCGTAGGGCCGCTGTCGTAAGCCGTAACTTGCCCGTAAGGTTTTACTATTGCATTAGCAAAAGCCAAAAAATAAAAAATAACATAGTTAACAACTGTAACAATGCTGTCAGTCTGTTCACTATATCATCAGTATCACTGTTATTCACAGTTTCACTACCTCTCGTTTGAGTAACACCGTACGCCGGTACGGATCGATAAACGATGACTGGTACAACGAATAATGACGTTTCTGTACCTGTTGTTGAACCAGAAAAAATCGCCTCCTGAAGCTGCCAGAAAGTAAGCGCAAATTTCTCAACTGCGCTCACCCGCCTGCACCTCCGATTTTCAGATTGTTTTGCCGTGCCTCCTCGCTCCTCTATATTGGTAATGCGCACCGGATCGCAGAGCGCCAAATGGCGCGCACCTGCCCACCTCTGTATATATATATATATATATACTGCCTCTCCAATGTCCATTCTTCACTCCCGTACTTCAATGTCGGGATATACCACACCTCACTTGTCAGGTTTTTAAGTTATAATGTAAAACTTGCAAAGTAAAACAAAACTGGGACGACACAAGATAAATGCAAAGGAACTAATAAAAATTGTTGTGGAAATAATGCTTAATAAAATAAAAGAACACAATTCAAGATCAAATCGAATTAATTGATGCCACGTCTTTCCTAGGTCAACTCTGTGGTCCAGCTCCCTCCTCGTTCATGGACTTGCATATTTTCCACTGACATGGTTCATATATCCTCTCCACAAACCCAAACCATTCGAGCCTGCTTGTAGGCATCTCATCACTGATCTTCTTAATACCTAACCGTCTCCTCGGCGCTTCACTAGATATCCTATCTTGCAGTTTGGCCCCACACATCCATCTCGCCATTCTCATGTAGTTACGTTCCTTTCGCAAAACTTGACAACTTAATTGAAATGCATGTTAAACACAGCAAACTAAACATATACTATTGTCTCAACACAAGAAATGGCTAAACAGAATTGCGATACGTTAAAAATTATAATTTATTTATCACAGAAATATACAAGGAGGTCAAAGATCACAGGCCACCACCTAGCCAGCACAAATTAGCCAGTACCAACTATAGGTAGCGCCAACGAACTTGACAATAATCTTGACCCCCTTAACTTCTCATAACTCTTACATTTCCATCATTTGGGAAGAGCACACTAGGAAATAGGTGTGGATATTTCCAGCCCATGGTTCTGCTCTAGGCCCTTTTTCGAGTTATGAAAAGTTAAGATGTCAAGATTATTGTCAAGTTTGTTGCCGCTACCTATAGTCCTTTTTTGTTACTTCACGCTCGCATTATTACACTATTCAACTAGTTTTTCAGAACCCCCCCAGCAATCAATCACTCAAAAATTCATGTGATGATGCCATAGAACACTTATCTTCTGACCTATCAACCATTTCCATTTGGGGCAGAGAAAATCTTGTTGCTTTCAATGCTTCCAAAACCCAATTTCTCCATTTATCTACCCGTAAAGAACTCCCACATGTTAAACCCTTATACTTCAACAATCAACCCTTCATCTTCTCTCAGTATTATCAGTGTCTCCTTTTCTTCTGATCTCACTTGGAAAGACCATATTACCACCCTTGCTAAAAACAGCTTCCCAGAAGCTGGGTGTACCCAACTGCCTCCGGGGGTTCTTTATCCCTGCACAGCTTCTTGCTCTGTACAGGGGCACAGTGCGTCCTTGTATTGAGTATTGTTTGCATGTATTGGGAGGATCCTTTCACACAGCACTTCTTGACGAAGTAGAAAGGAAAGCCTTTTGTCTCATTAACTCACGTCCACTCACCGACTCTCTGCAATCTCTCTCGCTATTCTACCGATATTACAATAATCAGTTTCTCAGAGCTCTCTCAGTGTATACCATCTCCTCTACGTAGGGTACGTAGTACTTGTCTTGCAGCACAATCCCACCCCTACTCTGTGCAACTCTCCAATCCAAGAGTGAAACAATATTCCCAATCTTTATTCTATTCAACAGCTGAACTCTGGAACTCTCTCCCTGAATCCGTCTTCCTCTCATCCTATGACTTAAATTACTTCAAATTCTGTGTGTCCAGGCACTTTGGCTCGAACATTCCTTGATTTTGGCCCTGTCACTCTTTCAACTCTGGGGGAGGCACTCATCAGGCATTTCTGCCCTTTGTCTCCCTCATCCACAGAAAAAAAGGGGTGTGTTCTATCTGACTATCCCTCCCCTCATTTAACCTTGATTACACCTCACCTCACATCCATCATTCTCTCTTCCATACCAAGTTTCTTGTATACAGTAATACACTGCTTATCTGAAATTCATACATCCAAATTTCTCAGTTAACCGTAAAAAGTTAGATTTATTTCACATTTCAAACAACCGAACAGAAATGGGATCTATCCTAAATTTCAAACTACCTCCGGGTTAAATTTATGGACAAGCGCCGTCATTTTCTGTTCATCCCGGTTTTGTACTGGGAAGCTTCCTGCATTCCACCATTTTTCTGTATCAAGTGTTTCTTGTGTGTATATGTATGTATGTATGTTTGTATGTATGTATGTATGTATGTAATGTATGTAATGTATGTATGTATGTATATACTCTGGCACCTTCCCCAGTTTTCCTTTTTTTTTTTTTTATGGGGGTGGCCAACTCGCAACAGAGCCCGAACAGGGACATCACAACACATCAGAAAAACAAAACAAAACATTAAATCTCACACATCTAGGTCGCCCAGGAGAAATACCCAGAGAAAAAACATCCACGGCATCAGGAAGAGAAAGAGGGTTGTTCTAGTGCTTAACCTAAGAAGTGCTGAGGTGGGGTAGTGAACACCGTGCCGTGGTGCGGAGGTATTTCGACTGTTTCTTCACTCAAATCGTCATCGTACCATAAATATCATTAACCCTCCAGCCCCAGCTATGTATTATATATATATTCCTCGAAACCCGGGTGTTTTGGCCGAAAAACGTCTAGGCTAGGCTACCGTATATTCGTTAATCAGACTGCTTCCCGCATTCCCGCGCATCCCTAAGCGTAGCTGTAGAATGCCATACCTGTAGAATGGCATTAAGTAGAGCTCTCTAAGTCAACTGGTTGAGTTGTGATGATGATTTCATTGGAGATAACTTTATGGCCAAAACAGCCACTTTACACTACTTTTCGATACTTAACAACAACATACAGGCACACACGAACAAGCGACGCTCTCCTTCTTGTGGCCGGAGATGCGGGGCGTCGGTCCAGCCGGCTGTTGTTTACATGCGTCGGACCGACGCCTCGCACACCAAGCTCACAGGCTTTGACCTCATGGGTGTTTAAGAGCCCTTCCGGGCAGCTCGTGTATGCTTTTTTATGGGCGTTCAAGAGCCCTTCCGGGAACAGAGGGTTAATACTTATCCATATGCGCCTATTTTACGTTGATTATAAAGATATTAACCTGTTACAACAATAAAACAAGTGGAAACAGCGTTTGGATGGTCAAAATCGGCAAATTAGATCGGGAGTTACATAACTAAAGGCTGAGCCAGCCTGCCACCCGTCACGACGTCTGGAGAGACACTGTCGTCTAATTGTCTCTCTTTCATTCGCTGTGTAGCACATACAAGCACACCCCTCTTATGACTCGCTATTGATAGCACGAAAATATACCGACGAAATAAGGGAATAACAGGGAGAATTGAAAGGGGGGGGGGGGAAAGGAGGGGATGTGGAGGAGTGATATTTGCCATGGCCAAGGGATAAAAAAAAAAAAAAAAAAAAAAAAAATTGATACTGGGCTGGTTTAAAAAAAAATTTGTTTAGGCCTGGGATTATATAAGGAGTTCCGCAGCGCACCAGTAAAACCTCATATTAGTAGATCCGCAGTCCAGAGGTTAAGAAAACAGTAGATATGTAAGAAGATGGACGCTGATGTAAGCAGGACTGTATTAATGCACGAATACCACACTGGTTTTGTGACTCAGTATGACAACAAGGACATATTATTAATCTTTGTGGCTAACAGTGTTACGAAGACTACGGAAAATCGTCATACGTTACGTGAAGCCATATTTGCTCATGCGGATAAAACTGTAAAAATGGTTATTGGTGAAGTTTGTTGAGTGCCCATTGACTAGACCAATCTATCTATATCTATTCTATTGGTGAAGTTTGTTGAGGAGTGCCCATTGACTAGACCAATCTATCTATATCTATTCTATTTACTCAGGCCCATTCCCCATTTTTTCTATTTTGTTCATTTTCCTTTCTATCTATAACTCTGGCACATTGTTTTTTTTTTTTTTATTTAATTGGGGTGGCCGACTTGAGACAAAGTCTGAACAGGGACAACACAACATAACACAAATACTAATACTGATTGAAAAAGCCTGGGAAATGGCAACAAAAACCATAAAAAACCTGGATTACTTCTGCTTCAATCATTGATGGTGAATTAAGCCCTCTATTTCTGTATATTTACAAACATTATTAACATTTAACTTGTTTTAATTATTATATTTAGCATATTTGCATATCTTACGAAAATTGTACCGCATATCCGTATAAATCGCCTAACCAAAATTTTGAAAGACTCATGATTCTCGGATAAACGATATTCTGCTGTACATCACTACTGTTCACTCTGTACATAAGCTGTTCTCTTAAAACATAGTTCCATGTTGGGACAATTTATCCTTTCATAACCACAAGAGAATAAAGACAAAAATCTTAATAATGAATGACATAATAAGAAATGGAAAAACTTGCATTTTATTCTAACTTAAATTAAAATGTAAAACTTGCAAACTAAACAAACCAAAATTGGGACAAGGACAATATAAAGTCAAATTAAATTATCAAAATCGCTATGTGGAAACAACGTTTACTAAAATGAAAATTATTAAATAAAAGAACACAATCCACCACATAGGGTGTACATTACTACATGAGCAAGTTAATCTGTTTCCCAAGCAAACTAATCGCACATATAACAACGCACTATCGTCACGTTAAAGGAAGTAGTCAAGTTTGGGAAGTCCGGGACGTTCTGGCAAATTTTTACTAAACTCTGCATGAATAAAGAAACTATATGTTAAATGTCAAAATATTATTTAAAATCAAATTTGCAACATGACAAGACATTAAAATAGTACAAAATACAAATATTGATAAGATATCTATACTATTACAAAATAATATATAAAATACAGTACAGCACTCACTAACGATAGTGCTATCGGGTAGGTACCTGTAAGCATAGCATGCCTCAAGTGACCCCTATCAATAACTACCCTACAAATAACCTACATTTATAGCACAAATAAACTAAGGAAATCGCAAAAGTAAGCAATTGATACTATCGACAATGAATACATATAATATAAAGACAAATAATTACAAAATATGAAGTAACAACAGATTTAAACAAAGAGTACTCTTTTAACAAGAACAATAAATTAAAAAAAAATCATCAATATTAATATTAATAATAATAATAATAATAATAATAGAAAAAGAAAAAGAAAAAGATAAACAATAAATACAGACAAAAAGTAAGCAGAGGTTATACAAGAAACTTCAAGTTAAAAATGCTTGATTAAAATTATTGATGTCAAATTTTAGAATACAGTCACAATAATTGACCCTAAAAAGATTAAATTTATGGAACAATTTACTTGCCTCAAAACCTCTGTCCACTAAGAGTCTGTATAGTAACCTAGCTATAATATATAATTAAATATTACAGGTATAAGACCATGAAGTAGTTGACAGTTTCAAGTAGTGTTATTAACTAATAATAGCCCCCAATATTCTTATGGAATCATAACTAACTCCATACAATACATGGTGATAATTAATAGTATCTATAAAATTATGAATAATATAATGAAAGTAATTTTGCAGATAAAGTTAGTTAGTTATGTAGAGCAGATTAACCAGACCACTGAGCTCCATACGGAACTCTCATAGGTCTGCAGATAAAGAAATAGAAAAAGATAATCTCTATGGTATAGTGGTAAGTCTATAAATATTTAACAGCACGTATAAGAATACCTGAAAAGGATTAAAAAAAACTTTTGAACAGGATAAACACCATAAGTACAATACAGTGGCAAGTTCGGGATAGACTTTGAAGCAGCTCCCTGGTATCTGACCCATCTGTATTTGTTGTTTCCACATAGCGATTTTGATAATTTAATTTGACTTTATATTGTCCTTGTCCCAATTTTGGTTTGTTTAGTTTGCAAGTTTTACATTTTAATTTAGAAATTGAAAAATATATAGTAAAGTTATGCATACAACAAAAGTAAAGTACTGTACTGTGGGAATCTGTTTTTCGACTACGGATAATCAACATTGAGGTCTGTTTTCATGGCCCCAAGTAAAATAGCAGGATATTTGGCATTGGATGAATGGAAAATTGATAAATACACATAATAATACAGAATAATTATAATGTAAAACTTGCACAAAATAATAGAGGGCAAAGGGCATGTGATATGTGAGCAGCTAATATTGCATTACTAGGCACACACTAATACAAGATAATACAGTACATACATTTCTATATTGTAATTACAAGGTAAAAGGTGCAAAAAGAAGAATAGGAGGTTGATAAAGGCAGCCCCCTGAAAATAAAGTGAAGTGAAGTAGCCCCTTGTCGCTGGGTGGGTTCCTCTGCTGGATAACTTAACCCCTTCAGCACGGTGCCATAATTTTCATCATATTCTGGCTACCATTAGATGATTTTCTTTAGCTTGTGATCTATCTCTAGGACTCAAAGGGGTAAATACGATCTCAATAGTCCCTCTGAATAACATAGGTCCTTCTTAAACTGAATAACATCGCCTAACTTTAGCCAGAATGAAAGGTAAAAAGACGTTATCATGCTGAAGGGGTCAAAATATTGGTGGCAGCTCATTAATTCCTGTGGCATTAACATGAGCTGAGAAACACAAGTTGATGCTGTGGGACTCAAAAATTGAGTGTTAAAGGTATCAAGTTATAAATGAAATAGATAATAGTCTTCTCTTTAATAAGAACAGAAGAAAATGGAAAACTACAGCAAATACCACAATATTATATCTAAAAAAATATAAAAACCATGAGTGTAATGCCCTGGGCTTTCATCTTATACTTTGGAGAGAAAATCTGAAATATAGGTAGCAGAAAGAAATAACACAATGCTTTATGATACCCCAGATGCTTCAAAACAGGCTTTAAAGGTTCAAAGAAATTAAAAAGTATAACCTTATAAATTATATGCTCACAACTATCCATAGATAAAATTAATAAAATTCATACGCTGTTAATCCAATCTACTGACTCCACTTAGCTACTACTGAAACTTAAGTTATACCGTACTAAACTTACTCTAACTTATTTGTACCATTCTCTAAAATAACAAAGAACTCATGATGATGGTTTCTTTGGTACAGTGGGCCCAATGGACCCGGCAGCTGCGTTTGCCCTAAGGACGGCCCCGGGGGATGGGTACGGCCTCATCTGGAACAGCGGACCACTGGCAGTCACGTCAGCCCCCGTCCGAGCCTCATTACGCTGGGGGAGCCCTGGCGACCATGTACCTCTGACGGGGGAAGAAAATTATCGATGACATGGGTATTATACCATCATGGTTCAGTAAAATACTTAACCCTTTGATTAACTTGCTCATTTAGTAATGTACACCCTATATGGTGGATTGTGTTCTTTTATTTCATAAATTTTATTTTAGTAAGCATTATTTCCACATAGCGATTTTGATAAGTTATTTTGCCTTTATATTGTCTTTGTTCAAGTTTTGGTTTGTTTAGTTTGCAAGTTTTACATTTTAATTATAATGTAAAACTTGCAAAACAAACAAACCAAACTGGGACGACACAATATAAAGGCAAAAAAACTTATCATAATTGTTCTGTGGATATAACGCTTAATAAAATAACATTTTGAAATAAAAGAACACAATCCACCACATAGGGTGTACCAGCAATGTGTTATATATTATTATAGCTATATTTAGACAAAACTGTGAAGCTTAGGAAGGATCTGTAATGGGTAAAAGGGTTGGTCGAGATGGTTTGAAGTCTTATTATTGCTGGAAGTCTTTTCTAAGCTGCATAAAATTATCTAATAGTTGCCAGAATATGATGAAAAGGACATCCCTGGTACTGGATGGGTTAAATATGAATGGCAATGGTTGAATCTATATATTAAAACTTGCCAAACAAACCAAAACCAGACACCGCATAATATAATGACTAACAAACTTATCAAATCCCCATGTGGAAATAACGTACTGAAGATTTAGAAAAACAAGATTATGAAGAAAAAAATACTCAAAAGCCGGCACTACCGGTGCCTAGCCTAGCGGTGACCCTTTAGTAAACGGAGGCCGACGCTGCTCCCTCACCCTCCGTCACCGGTTGAGTTGACCCTAACTGAAATATACTGATTGAGATGTCTGTTCATGTCGTTATTTCCACATAGGCCGTAGCTCGATTGGTAGAGCGTTCGCCTGTTAACCGTGAGGTTGGCGGTTCGAGATTCGGGCCAGCCAGTGTGTTATTGGCAGACGTCAGTGCTGTTGGTGAACGGTGCGGTTTAGCAATCTGTGGCAACTATTCACTAAGTCCCTGATTCATCAGGGCACCCACCCTAGCCTTGCTATTCAGCAGGGAGTGTATGGTGGTAAAAGCTGCATCATCATAAAAAAAAAATGCATCATTTTACCTTTATCTTGAATCGTCCCCAGTTTTGGTTTGTTTAGTTTGCAAGTTTTACATTTTAATCTAACTATAGTCCGTTCATTCTAGGTTGGGCAAAAATCGTAACCCCAAACCTCTCATAACTCAAGAAGGACTAGAGTAATCGAGCTAATATTTCTACCAAATAAGAAGACTTGGCTAGGGATTATGTGTACTGTAAATATTAGACAACTTATTTACTCTAGCCTTTTTTGAGTTACAGAGGTTAAAAGGTTATGATTTCTGCCCAACCTAGAATGAATGGATTATACTGTAGTATAAAAAAATATATATAACAGTATATGAATAAAATAAACAATATCTGCCCACCTTCCAAACTCCCCATACGAAGCCGGGTCCATGGGGTCCAGTTCCGGGTCCGATTTGCCCTTGCGTTCCTTCCGTCGGTCCTTGGGATCCTTCCGCCGGTTGCCCTTACGCACTATCTCCTTCCCCTCGTCTCCGGAATCCTGCCAAGCGAAAAGGAGAGTCGCATGAAGAGAAGGGAGGATTAAGTTTGGTAGAAAAATATACGGTACAAGTCCTTTTAAGCGTATATGGGAGTCGCATGAAGGGAAGGAATGACTGGGTAAGATCCTGTGTAGCGGGTAGAACTGTTTTTCAGATGCCTATTTACTAAGAAACATTGAACAATATCTTTAACCTAACCTAACCTAACCTAGTATATTAGTGGACTATTTATGAATGCAAAATGTAAAAAAAATATTGTAACATTACCAAATTATTGAGATATATGTACAGGTCCACCCGCTACACAGGATTATGCCAATGACTGGGCTGCATATTAAGTTTGGTAGAAATACAGTACCGGTAGATACCGTACAAGTCCTGATAAGTAGATGTGAGAGTCCCATGAAGGGAAGGCATGATAGTACATTAAGTTTGGTAGAAATATATACCGTAGAAGTCCTTTTAAGTGTACATGGGAGTCGCATGAGTTTTCACGCATATCAAGCGTTCCGTGCAGTCCTTCTACTAAAAGAAATCTTAATATTCAGATATAATAAGCTTTCTGAGCAAACTACTGGCGGTGTCATCAGCTCTCGTCCTAGTCTCGTTACGTTTGGGTAGCCCTGACGACCATGTAGGCTACCTCTGATACAAAAAAAGACAAAATCTGCTGGAATAGGCTAAAACAAATTCTAATAGCTACAAAACTAATTACTAATGTCAACATTGTATATACCAGTACCTTAGACTTAGATTATTGCAGTATTGGTATTACAGTAAGCCTATTGATAGTCTACTACATAAAAAGGTGGTAACTTTAGTAGCATGATTAAAATTATAACAATGGGGGCAGGGGGCTAGGAATCCTAGTTCCCTTGTAAAATTCACCTACTAGATGAGACTAGATGAGTAAGTGTCGAGGGAACGCAAAGTGGTGCCGGACCCGAAGAATTGGAACTTTAAATGTTGATTCTGTTCGGGCTCTGTCTCGAGTCGGCCACTCCCAGCTCTGGGGTATGTGCCTGAGTATATACAGTACAGTACAGATCTCCCTCACTATCCGATGCCACAATTTACGATATTATTATTGGTTTTCATGTGTTTGGGTTGGGGTTTTGACTGGTCCCAGAATGCATCCCTATTTACCCCACTAATTTTAGGGTTTGCTATATGATTTCTCTATTTTAGATTGAGTTTTCAGGAACGTAACCCATTCGCAAATCGAGGGAGACCTGTACATACATACATTAGAATACAGTATAAAAATAACACCATTGTACCTCGGACTTGTCACTCATATGGTCGTCCTTCTCCCCCGGCGGCATCTCCTCATCGTCATCCTTGTCTTCCTCCTCCTCCTCCTTCCTGGCGGCGACCTCTGTAGCCATCTCCCGACGCAGGGTGGCGGCCGGGCGCGACACCTGGCAGCGAGGGTGACCGGGGGGCAGCCACGACACCAGCTCTGTCTCGGTGTTCCAGTAGTAGTAGCGGCCTCTGGAATTGTGTGCGAACGTTACGAGATATAATCCAATATTATTTCATCTCCAGTACAACCCTCACAGAATAGTACAAATAAAAGTGTCAAAGATAGTGCTAATCCAGAAACAGTAATTAAAAGTAACACAGGAAAGGAAGGGCAAAGTTCAAATGAGGATGAGAGATTAGAAATTAACAAGAGAGAAAATGAGGAAGGTTTTTCAGAAACAAAGAAGTTCAAATCCGAGTTACTAAGTGTAAATGAGGAGCAATCACGTGACAAAAAGGAAAGCGAAATTTTTCCTGTCGATCGATCTAATACGGGTTCAAATCATGAGGTCACCAGAGAAAAATTTGAGTAAACGTCTTAAAACAGTTGGCTGAATGGGGCCGAATGGATACAAGCAAGGGAAAGAGAGAAAAGGAGAGAAAGATAAAAAAAGCCGGTGATCCCCCTTAATAATAAATAGCGTCATGGGATTGAAAGGGTTAAAAAGCTACATGGGCACAAGGATTTTGAGTGAACTTACATGCCCGGGTCGAGAATTTCCTGCCAGTGCGAGGGTAGCGGGTGTTTGGTGAGCATCTTGGCCCTACGTCGTTGGTACTCTGCATCCACCTGGCTCCCGTCCCCCCATCGATCACGACACCCACTGCCGCACTCGTGGTACACGTTCCACTTGTTGGGGCACCCTGACCAGCCCTATAATAGTTATACATTCATTAATATACTGTACTGTATAGGGCGTGTACGGTCGCGCTAATAAGTCGTGTCCCATCTGTCATTACGTTTGGCTTGCTCTGTGCTGTATTAATGTCTGTCAGATGTTGAATAGGGTGGGTAAGTGTAGGAACATGTTTGTATATTTCACTCGATATGAAGAAACCAAGCTTAGATATTGCTGATACCATTTATTAATCAAAATTTACTTGGTGCCGAGACATCACTTATTAGCGCGACTGTACCATTACCACCAACCAAAGAAAATTATAAGCTGAAACAATAATGACAAAAGGTTCATAATTAATTATCCTATACTGAACTGTACAATAATTTTAAAAACTTGGTCCTGAATAGAGTCCTATAGAACCATACATACCAGATACCAAAGCAAATGGCTATGTTTCCCTGTTTGCTATACAACTGAGAGTTCATGCTTGATCAGTTTGGTGGACTAAGTGTTTCCTAAGGTGTACAGCAACTACCTGTTCTGCCGGGCCCCCCTACCCTAGGAATACAGGACGTTTCGACGGTGCTATTTGGACTGTCCGTCGAACCTCCGTCGAAACGTCTTATAGCCTTAATATTTATTTTTGTACTATGTAGTCTATTTTTCAACTGTTTTTGTTGACTACTTATAATATTTATATGTTTAATATAGATGTGCTAATTGCAACTATATATCTATTGTTCTACCAGGTTTTTACTGGGGTTGTGTTGACTAAGTCACTAATAGGTAGGTTCTTACTCGACTGGAGAAGTTTATATATTGAAACATTATAAATATGTATTTAGTCCTATTCCTCTTCATTCGGACTTTGCTGTAGAATCGAGAAACAATTTCAAAACGGTTAAACCTTCGAATTAAGGCTTCGATGGTTCTAATTCTGTACACACACAAATAGAACATAATATGACCCAAAGTTAATAAACACAAAATGTAAAATTATATGTATTACACATGGCTTCAAACTTTCACTACTCATAACCCAAACCAAACGCATTGTGACATTAAAGTTGAATTGTCTATCATTCGACGATAATAAACAGTTTAGGAAGGAATTGTGGAACCTTCTTAATTATTATAAGTCTGAAAATATCCCTTAGCATGAGCCATGAACTCCAAGAGGTTGAACAGTACAATTAGCACAATTAGATGGTTCGCCGGTATTATTGGACGATTCGACGGTTCTGACAGAGACATTTCGACGATCGCGAGATTGGATGTTTCGACGGCATCGTCGAACTGTCCACACACCTACCCTAGCCTAAAAAATACAGGCGTGATCAGGAATATTTGAACACCCCCTTATGATAAAATCATGACAAGACATTAGCTAGTAAATACTATTATTCTGCCACTAGAAAGTAATCAATCCATCAGCCTAGTTTCCGATACCTGTGCCAAAGATTTAATAAATGTCAGAAATAATGTTGATGATAGAAGTTCTTGAGCGATGCCCCCTTAACTGGTGGGAGTCTATGGTCTATGTCTCTGGAGAGGGAGTGAAGGGCAGGGAGGTGGTAGGGGAGAAAGGTGGGATAATTTTGGTGGGGGCACCATTACACCTACCTGGTGGGAGTCTACGGCGCTAATGAGGAGAAAGGACAGGGAGGTTGTGGGGGAGGACGATCGGGGGGGCATTGTGGGGGAGAGCTTACCTGGTGGGGGTCTATAGGCTGTGGCTCCGGTGAGGGGGTGCAGGGGGCAGGGATGTGGTGGGGCAGGAGGGCGGGGGGCGTTGTGGTGGGGGCTGCTGGCCGTGCTGGGGGGCATCATCGTAGTCCTCAGCGATGATCTCCTCCTCTGCTGATGCCGCTAGTTCCGGTTCTGGAATACATTGGCATTAACCTCTGAAGTGCGCATGGGGGTAATTAGACACCTCTCCCTGTGCGCATGTATTTGAGGTGTTTCCGTCACTAAAATATTCATTGTACCATTAATAGCATTAATACTTATCCATATGCGCCTATTATGGGTTGATTATAAAGGTATTAACCTGAAACAACAATAAAACGAGTGAAAACAGCGTTTGGATGGTCAAAATCGGAGATATAGCCCGCGAGTTGTATAATGTATGGGTGAGGCAAGCTGCTTTCCCGCCAATTTCCCCCAAGGCCACTGAGACACAGTCGATCGATACTCTCTCTCTCTCTCTTGCACTCGCTTGCCATAAGTGATGACAACACCCTGCTTGCAACTCGCTAATGTTAGCACGAAAATATACCTCAGAATAAGGGAATAACAGGGAAAATAGGTGATAACTGAAGGAGAGGAGGAAAGTGGGGAAGGAGGGGAGGTAGAGGACTGAGATTTTGCATGGCCCAGGGGCCATAAAAAAATAAAAACCATTTTTTTTTTTTTTTTTCGATGTCAAAAGTTGATTTTTTTTTTCACTCACTCTTAACCCGGGAGCTGCGGGGAGACTCTTAAGAGTTCCCCCGGCGCACTGCGGGGAGACTCTTAAGAGTCAGAGAAAAAAAAAATCAACTTTTGACATCGAAAAAAAAAAAAAAAAAAAAAAATTATTTTTTTATTTATTTTTTGGCCCCTGGGCCATGCAAAATCTCAGTCCTCTACCTCCCCTCCTTCCCCACTTTCCTCCTCTCCTTCAGTTATCACCTATTTTCCCTGTTATTCCCTTATTCTGAGGTATATTTTCGTGCTAACATTAGAAATCCGATTGGAGGGTGTGGTCATCACTGATAGCAAGCGAGTGCAAGAGAGAGAGAGAGAGTATCGATCGATTGTGTCTCAGTGGCCTTGGGGGAAATTGGCGGGAAAGCAGATTGCCTCACCCATACATTATACAACTCGCGGGCTATATCTCCGATTTTGACCATCCAAACGCTGTTTTCACTCGTTTTATTGTTGTTTCAGGTTAATACCTTTATAATCAACCCATAATAGGCGCATATGGATAAGTATTAATGCTATTAATGGCACAATGAATATTTTAGTGACGGAAACACCTCAAATACGTCAGCACAGGGGGACGTTTCCAATTACCCCCATGCGCACTTCAGAGGTTAAGAGTCTTCCCGCAGTCTGCCGGGGGAACTCTTAAGAGTCTCCCCGCAGTTCCCGGGTTAACAGGTTGTTAAATGAGAGACTTCATACCTGTTCTCTATTTCTTCCAGCTGATGGGAAAATGCCATATCTCTATCTTGATTACTAGTACTGTATAATTTTGTAGCAAAATAGTGTTAATTATGAAAACCCGGTATTAATATGGGTCAATATACAGGAGGCGCTACAATATAGGTATCAAAATTCTAATGGTAGTTTTGGGTTCCTATCATCATATGCTTCATTTCTATATACTTTTTATCCCCGGGAAAAAAACAAAAAATCTTGGGTTTTTTATTTTGTTCTTGGATTTTCTTTTTATTTTTTTTATTAACCTAACCAAAAAACCTAACCTAACCTAACCTAAATGTATTTGGGGGCTATTAGGTTAGGTTAGGTTAGGTTTTTTGGTTAGGTTAATGACCAAAACAAAAAAATCCCAAGAAAATAAATGAAAAATCCCAAGATTTTTTTTTTTTTTCCCGGGGATAAAAAGTATATAGAAATGAAGCATATGATGATAGGAACCCAAAACTACCATTAGAATTTTGCTACCTATATTGTAGCGCCTCCTGTATATTGACCGAAAATATATTAAGGTGTGTAGTTTCTACGATAATATTCAAGGACAGTAGTGCGACGTTATGAGAAACAATTTATTAGGGAAAATAGGCACCAATAGATTCGTCATATTTTTCTCCATATAGTCCGCATGGAGGATTTTCGTTATAAACAAATTGAAAAATACCCACTTCACAGACATATACACCAAAAATCTAAGTCAAAGCGGGGGTGTGGGGGCGGCAGCCCCCACCTATAATAAGGCTATAATACTAGGTTAGGTTAGGTAAGGTTGTTAGGTTAGGCTAATGTCCTTTCAAAGGGGTATAGGTTAGTAAACACTAGGATTACCTATACCCGGCCAGAGGTAAGAAGAAGAAGAAGAAGAGTCTTGCAGTAGTCTCCTTGAATGTTACCGTTTCTACTGCTGGGCTGGTCGCTAGGGTTGTTGGCTTGGCTGCTGTCCTCATCAACCTAGGGCCAATTAGCCTAAAACAAAAAAACATCAAGAATTTTAAGTGCGGGCGTACCGCCAGCCTTGTTTACACTACGCGTAGTGGCGTCGGACCTTTCCCATCATGTTCCCGTCTATTAGAATTTAGGCTACTCTATTTTGACTGCCTTTGGATATAAAAAAAATTGAAAATTTTTATTTTAATACCACAAATTTTCCGAGTGTTTTTTTATAAACAAAATTGGTCATTTGCATCAATATATAGTGTTTGTAATTAATTAGAAATCTCGGAAAAACCTATTTTCCCCATTAGGCCTATCGATCGATGTTGAGACACACTCGCTCCCCGATAGTGATTTGAAGACATTAGCCTAACCTAACTACCTTACCTAACCTAACCTAGTATTATGGGTGGGGGCTGCCGCCCCTACACCCCCGCTGTTTGAGTACTAATCCCTTAACCTAACAAGTGGGCATGGGGGTAATTAGACACCTCTCCCTGTGCGCATGTATTTGAGGTGTTTCCGTCACTAAAATATTCATTGTACCATTAACCCGGCAAGCGCGATAGGCCTCACGGAAGGCTTCCTATAGGGAACGCGATAGGCCTCACGGAAGCAGGACCATAAAAAAAGCCTTCCATAAAAAAAAAGGGCCTATCAAAACAAAGGAATTTGTCTCTAGGTGAGATAATTCCCCTCCAGTACTCATCCATGTAAATCTCACCCACCCCCCTCCCCTCCTTCCCCACCTTATTCCCCCCTCCCTCCCCTCCTCAATTATCACCTATTTTTCCTCTTATTATCATCATTTATCGGTTATTTTTCTCTCCCGCGATAATGTAGCACAAGTGGGTTGCATAAAAGATCGTTATGCAACACCCAGACACCGGCACACACCGCCCCGCTCGTCTCAGTTGACTCCCAGACAGCGAGAGGGGAGGGCTGCCTGTGTCTCTCTCTCGCCTGAGATTATGACCGGGTGGCCAATATCTTCGTTTTTCACCACCCAAATGCTTTTCCCACTTATTTTAGCACTCTTGAAGGTTCATATATACATCATATATGTAAAATAAAAGCATACCGAAAACAAATAATGGTTTAGGCCTATATTGTAAATATAACGAATTCTGTCAGAATCCAGGGCTAGAAATGCACAAATAACTACCCTAGCACCTAGGTCTATATCGCGCTTGTCAGGTTAATAGCATTAATACTTATCCATATGCGCCTATTATGGGTTGATTATAAAGGTATTAACCTGAAACAACAATAAAACGAGTGAAAACAGCGTTTGGATGGTCAAAATCGGAGATATAGCCCGCGAGTTGTATAATGGGTCGAGTGCTGAACCTTCTTCTTCTTCTTCTTCTTCTTTTGAACCCGCCCGCAGACCGTGCAGATCCACAGGGCTGACCTTTAAATCGGTACTGGCTCAGAAACGTTAGTAGGAGGGAAAGTTTAGAGTAGAAGGATAGTTTAACCCCCCTCACCGCCGCTCCCCCCCCCCCCCCTACCCATTTCTCTTCCTCCACATTTTCTCCAGCATCTTCTTCACCATCTCCATGTCTTGTGTTTCCATCTCCTGTGTTAACCCCAACAGCGCCCCTACCCCTCTATCGTCTCTCTGCTTTATCTCCTCCCACCCCCTCTCCCCAACTCTATTCCTCATGTATCCCTCCAACTCGTCTCTCTCCTCATTATATCTTGTACATTCCGTTACTATGTGCTCTACGTCCTCCACTATTGGGTCTCCTCCCATTTCACATTGGTTGCAGTGCGGTCCCATTCCATTCCATCTCCTTGTTCTCTCATTCGTCTCTAGCGATCCTGTCCTTGCTTTAAACAGTAGTTTCGATCCCCATCCTCCATCATAAAATGGCTCTCTAGCTGGTTTTTCCTTCTCTCTGTAATATGACAGCGTGGCTTTATTTTCTACCCCCTCCCTCCACTTTCTTCTCCCCTCCTCCTTTATCCCTCTCTCTATCTCTCTGACACATCCCCTCCCATTTTCCAGTATGACCCACTCCTCTCTCCCATTTCGTTTTCTAAATTCCCCTCCCACACGGTCCTGTTTTATATTTATCCTCCCCAACCTTCTTTTGCACTCTCTGTTCCATTTACTTTCCTCGCTCGCTCATCTGTATACCTTCTTTGGCCACCTATCTTCCTCCATCCCCTCTAGCCTCACTTTGTACTTCCCTTTCGCTTTCCCTATCCTTTCTTCAAACGTACTCCACCCCATCTCCCTTTTGCTTCTTGTGCTACGTATTTATTTGCCCCCAATCCTGTCCTCCCGATTTTATTTTGTACCGTTTCTAATTTCTTCGTTTCTGCCTCTGTTGTTTCGACCGCCTCTAAGCCGTACATTATTGCAGGTACTCCTAATCCTTTCCACAGCCCGCGCACTATTTCGTAGCTATTCGCTCTTAACCTTGTCGCGTTCCATAATCTCCCATTCCATTGTTGCATTTGTCAATAAAATACCCCAAAAAGGGAATTCCCCCACCAACCTCCCAACCAACAACCCAGTGGTAATTCCGCAAGAACCAGAGCAAAAACCAACCGGGACGAAAGGACCCAACAGCAAGAAGGGAAAGTGGGACGCTCCCGCAAGATCAAAGGAAGCCGCCAACCCTGTCAGTCAACAGAGGAGCGCACGACTGGACCAGGGGACCGACCCCAACACGGCCGGAAAGAAAAAGGCCCCAAAGGCACGTAGGCCAAAAATGGTGGATCCCCAAGCTTTTTAACATTTCACAACACTCACATACCAAACCCATGCTCAGCTGTCCTTTTTCTGTTGTAGTAACTAAGTATAGATAAGTGCCCCCGTGCTCAGTTGCCCCCCCTTGCCTTGTTCTTTTAGTAACTAAGTGTATATATAATATTAACCGGAGTATGCCACCTGTATTGATGCGACATAGCGGCACTGTCCTTGTGTCGTATTGTGCCACGTGCATACCAACCCGGGTTCATCATCTTATTAGGACGACGTCTATAATGCCGTCGTTTATGCATGTATTCACTCCTTAGGGTAACTATCTGTTATCCACGATGTTTCTCTTTTCCACTTAACTCCGCATGTTACACGCCTATTAAAAACCCAGTCTTCTAAAAATACAAACCACATGATTTTCCTTCTAGACATTCCTGATGTACCAACTAAGTATGTATTTCATGAGATAACCACCGTGTGGGTTATAGTACTTTCATTTGTGTAGGTGCGAAGGCGAGCTCAAAACACCTTCGATTTCCAGTCCACAACGAGCCCGATCATGATTATGTCACCCCTATAATTAATTATGTAACCCACATACCCCCCCTTGCTCAGCTTTTCCTTTCTTCTGTAGTAACTAGATATATATAGATATGTGTCCCGTGCTCAGTTGCCCCCTTGCCTTGTTTTTAGTAACTAAGTGTATATATAATATTAACCAGAGTATGCCACCTGTATTGATGCGACAAAGCGGCACTGTCCTTGTTTCGAATCGTATTCCGTGCATTCCAACCAAGTCCCATTCACCTTAAGTTGACAACAACTAATACCGTCCTTCATGCATGTATTTCAGTCCTTAGGGTAATTATCTTCTATCCGCCATGTTATTCCTCTCTTCCATTTACTTTTCCACAATTGTTGCACGTCTCCCAATCACCACCTCCTAATCCACAATCCACATTACTCTGTTTTGCTTAGTGACCCCATGCTCAGTGGTCACCTGTTTTGTGGGTCACCCTGTCTTTTGCTCCTTCACGCCCCGCTGCACACGCCACCCTACCTGTTCGATCGTAGGGGAATGCCACCCCTATGTCCAGCGCATTAAGGGTCACGACCCTAGGTCACGAGTGGCGCGGCGCCTAGCCTCAAACCACCCCCTTTCCAATATCCAAACCCCCCCTGTAAAGACGCCCAGACAAACGTTCTAACATGCCGATCCCGTTCATTTCCTCACCCCAATAAATAGCAGATAAAGACTCATTCTTGTAACCCCATTTACTACCCTCTAACTTACTAGCCCAACTCACAACCTGAACCAGGAGGGCGGACAGCGCGAGGCTACAGCAGCCAACATCTCACCCCTAAGAAGTCGATGGTTCCGCCTAACTTGCATTTTCACGTAAACTACAATTATGAGCCCCCTAAGTAATCCTAGTAAGTAAAAACTAGAACCCAGGATCAACCCTCCCTAGGAGTATCACTCTTGACACCACCACATCATAAGAAAACCCCATTAGCGTAGAAAATCCCATATATACATATTTAAGGAGTGGCATGCCCCCCACCCCAAAGGGATACCCCCAACCCCCGCGGACGTTCACCATGACCCACACGTAGCCAACAACTTCTTGCCAGACACCAGGTGAATTTCCAACAGGTGATGAACTAACCCTCTAAATACCTATCCAAATACCATCCTATCCCATCCTTAACCAACACCAAAATCTTCCTTATCCCATCCTAGATTAAGAATAGCATGTCAGCTAGACCAGAGAAGGATATTTAGGTGAATTGATGAATAATACCTCCCAGCCTATTCACGTAGTGCGCCAGTAAAGTAGTCCCTATGAAACTTCACCAAATCCGCCTAAATAACTCTACTAGTACCTCATACTAGAGTTAAGATATCCACAATAATAAATCAGATCACAAGTTACTTACCGCCACATTAAAAAAAAAACTCCCTAACCCCCTAAGTTCACCAGAATAAATTAACTACTTCATAGCATTGACATCCAATCCTTCTAGAACATTCCTGAAGCTTCCTTGACCTGCCTATAAATAAGACCCAGAGACAACAGTCGGGCAGTTGAATATTAGAGCTCAAAGCAACGGTTGACCGCATTGTGTTGTCATCTAGTGTCCCCCCCCCCCCTCAAGATTCGAGATAACTTCGGCATTCCGTGATCTGTGCAACTCTGTGAGGAAGTGAATTTAAGTTTTATGAATATATTATTGCATTCGGGACTGCCGGCAGTAATATTATATTGGTAAACAACCGATTCACCCATTTTTTATTGTTTCCTGAACGTCTGGTAGTGCTTACTTTACTACTTAAGTTCAGGAATAATCATAACTCATAACTGATCTAAGGCAGAAAGATCGTTATGTTAGAAGGGATTATGTGAGCAACCTAATAGAGGATTTTGCAAGCATAACTCCTTGGCAACAATTGACTTTACTGTAGGCCTTATCAGCATTGTTGACAAAAAGGCGAAAAGCCGCCCGCGTTCCTTGAACCTCTTCTACATATTGGGACGTCATCACGGCTACTCAAAAAACCCATCTGTAACCCTTCTCTACACTTCCGGACAACTTGGATGGCCCCGGAGCTGCTGTTAACCCCCGACACCACCGAGACAAGATAACCAGGAAAACTCGATCACAGTGTTAACTCGCAAAGTACCAAATTACGGTACCATTAACTCAACCAGCCAGTGTATGCGTTTATGTATCAACCTCTCTGATGTTAGGAAGAAAGTGATTTATTATGCTAGTATGTATTAACATATATCAGTGAAATTTAGTTTAGGCGAACTGACTCCCGTAATTATTCTTGCCATCAGGTTTTATCTCGCCAAAGAAATAAGTCCACATTAGGACTACGGCTCGAGCAAAAGCAATTTTGAAAGAAGTGATTGTGACTCCACCAGAAACCTGATTCGCCCTCACTGATATTTTTCGGTCTAAAGTGTTACATAAACAGCCAAATATACTAGACCAGTGCAACTAACTACAGTTATCCCTTTACGTTAATTCTTGGGCTATAACCATATTACCTATACCTTCATCCTAGATTGAGATTCATATTACCAGAGAGTTAATACAGCGAGATACCTAACCCGCGTGATTCGTGTACTCTAATATCTTACAAATAAGGTGATCAGAAGCATAATACCTGAACGTTGGAAGTGGGAAGTGAACCTCCATCCAAATCCGCAAGAAGTGCTAGAGATTGTAAAAAGTCCAAAACTACGTATCCGACTTATTCAATTTACCATTGTTTCAAGTGCACATATAACCATTATTCTACCTAGTGTTTTTGGAGAATAAAGCTGCATTATTAAACCATTACTGTGACGTTATTTATACCCTCGGTTGATTCTATTGTGTACTGTGCGTGAAGTCCTATATACCCAATCTTGCAGAACTCACCTATACCAAGTTAATCCTGTATAAAAGCAGGGAACATTGGCAACAGCGGTGTTTCTTGATTCGGATAGAGGATTTCATTGCAGTGCATTTTCGAAGCAATAGAGAGAAAATAACATCAAGATGGAAACCCGTTCTCACATTCCCATTCCGAAATACGATGGGGAAACCTACGGAATAGAAACTTACATGGACATTGTAAAGCCCGTGCTAGATTTGGCGTATACTACGGATCAAGAAAAAATCGCTGTAACACTTACGCACTTGGGAAAAGCCGTTTCCCTAGTCGCATACCAGATAACCCCTACCCTCACGTGGGCCGAATTCAGGCCCATAGTGATTGAAGCTATCAAACCTTCATTGGGCATCTTCGTCGCCCACACCCGTATTCAGGACACAAAGTACGAAGGTGATCTGGATGCTACGTTGAACACCATTTCACAACACATAAAAATCTCATTTCCCACCCTAACTAGAGTGCAACAAGAACAGCAAATTTTAGTGAACTTAGTCTCAGTGTTGCCCTCAGCAGTTAAAGATTATTTTGCTGTGCACGACCCCGTCGGGTTCCAAAAGGACCTAATCATCATCCGACGAATCTTAGCAGTGCAACCGAAACCAACAAAAATTGCTGCCATCAAGAGGTATACCACTCATCCGCAAAACCCCAACCCCAACTCCAAGCCCACCTATTCCTCCGGGAAGCCTCAGCCTAGCAGACCACGATTCCAACCCAACCCACTGCGACGGATCTACAACCGGAACAAAACCTACAACCTAAATCAGAGTAAGAACCCCACCTTGGTCATTATAAACCCCTATGATTTCCCAGCCTGTAGTTCAAAGTGTGCCCTTCATGAAATCCGCGACTCCGCGAAACCTCGATCAAACCAACCTCGCATTTCAGTAAATGAGGAAGAGTTTGTTGAGGAAGAGGATGCCGGGGATTTGGAGCAGGAAGATGTTGCTCACCTCATGAACCCTGACGCTTCAGAGAGAATCCTAGAAGAGTCAGAAATAGACCCCCAGGATTTTTAGAATATCCCCCGCCCACGATGGCCTCGGCGGGGGACGCCCTAAATGACCGAACTGCCCCCATATATCACCTCGCCAAGATTAAGGACATTCCTGTCCGATTATTGATCGATACTGGCGTCTCTAGATCATGCTTGTTTCATTCTTTCGTTTCCAAACATCACCGCAAGTTTGGGGCACTGTCACCCACCAAATCCAAACTAATCAGTGCCGGAGACACTCCCTTACAAATCCAGGGTGAAACACAACCTCTCCACGTAACTACCCCTGCCCCCCATGCAAATGCTACCATTCATTCATAGTTTTTCCATCCGATTGTCAACATTACGACGGATATTTAGGACTTGACCTCCTTCAGAAACTCCAGGCCCAAGTTGATTGCGGCCAACGACTGATCTCTTTAAAAAAAAAAAAAATCCAAATAAATAAAAAAAAAAAAAACCCAGTCCATAAGCTCCACCAAGAAGAAGTCCCCTAAGCCGCCCTGTTGCACCCTGAATCACAAGAGTGTGAACCAGCCTCACTATCCCCAGAACAGTCACAAAAAGCCCCCCCAGAACAAACAAATCAATAAGAATGTCACCCCCAACACTCCCATCCACCAGACCTCCCCGAAACCTAAAAGCTCAACCCCTACCCCCATCAAAAATGAAGGAGGAAAGTCCATGTCTTTATGTAATGCTCATTCTCTTAGCCCATATTCCACTCCTATTATTCCAGGAAACGCCATGCAGCCTTCTCTAAATGTTTTGATGAATACTCCAAATAATATTGGCCATCCTGTGCAACTTTCCATGCCACTTTTTGTTTCGACCACCCCTGATAAATGTCCTATGCAACCCCTATCCAATGCTCAAACGAATGTACATGCACCCCACAAACCACACACGCCCCCCTCTGAAATTCCGTTTTCTATGGTTACCCCTCAAACAACCACAGCCCAAATGTCACAGGTACCCCTCCCATCCGCCCATCCCCTTTCTATGCCCCACCCTGACACACAGAAAACGAACATACCCACACACACTAATACAAACCACAGGCCAGGACCCCCCCTAAACTGCAATCCCATCATTATCAGCCCCGCCATCATCCAAGACAAATGCCATATTCCCCCCCACCATCAGAAATGGGTTAACCTTCGCCCCATTCCTCAAACCTCTATGATCTTGACCCCCACTAACATGTCAACCCCTCAGGACCGCTGCCTCATCCAGCCCGCAATCATTTCCTCCCAAACCAACAACATATTAATAGCCAATATCTCCGAAGAAATACTCACTTTACCCAAGGGCCTCATTATCGGGGACCTAGAGACGTTTGATGACCTAACCGTAACCCCCACCACCGCCCCCAATAGTTTGAAGTTACCCTCCCTTCCCGAGTCCCTTTCGGACCAACAAAAACAAAACATGTATTCCCTACTGCTGGAGTTTAGCGACGTTTTTGCTCAAACCCCCACCGAAATAGGACAGACCAACCTAGAACAACACGCCATCAACACCACCGGACCACCTTTGCATCAGCCCTCCCGCAGGAAGAACCCCCTCAAGCGGCAAGAAGAAGAACAACAAGTGCAAGAGATGTTGGATGCAGGCATTGCTACTCCCTCCATTAGCCCTTGGTCTTCCCCAGTGGTGCTGGTGAAGAAGAAAGATGGGTCCACTCGATTCTGCGTGGACTATCGGCGATTAAACGATGCAACGATCAAAGACGCCACCCCCCTTCCACGTATCGACGACTCCCTCGACTCACTCCACGGCTCCAAATGGTTCACCACGTTGGATCTTCAAGCCGAGTACTGGCAAGTTCCAATAACACCAGAAGATCAGCAGAAGACAGCATTCTCCACCAGCGGCGGTCACTTGTACGAATTCAATGTACTACCATTTGGCCTCTGCAACGCCTTCTCCCGCCTGATGGAATCAGTACTCAAAGGACTAACTTGGGAAACCTGCCTCGCCTATTTAGACGATGTAATAGTTTACTCTGGTACCTGGAAGGAACGCCTACGCCGATTGAAACAAGTACTCCAACGAATAAGAGAAGCCGGATTAAAACTCAAACCCTCAAAATGCGAAGTAGCAAGGAACAAGGTTGATTTTTTGGGTCACGTAATATCCGAGCAAGGGATTTCCCCCGACCCCCGGAAGCTATCTGCCATCCATGACCAACAACCCCCCACCACAGTCAAAGGAGTCCGCTCATTTCTTGGGTTAGCCACCTACTACAGACGTTTTGTCCCCCACTTCGCAGACATAGCCTGCCCACTACATCAACTTACCCATAAGGACACAGTATTTTCTTGGACATCTGAGAGAAACGCAGCATTCGAGAAGCTGAAAGAAAAGCTAGTGCAGGCCCCTACTGTATCATTTCCCGACTATCAGCAACCTTTTCGTCTCTACACCGACGTGTCATTATACGCCATTGGAGCCGTTCTCGCCCAAGTCCAAGAAGGACGGGAACAAGTCATTGCCTATGCTAGCTCTACTTTAAATCTAGCTCAACAAAATTATGCTGCCACCAAACGGGAATGCCTAGGAGTCATTTGGGCCCTCAACCACTTCCGGTCTTTCGTACTAGGAGCAAAACTGGACATCATTACCGACCACCAATCTTTGCAATGGCTACGGAAATGCGAAACCAATTCAGCCTTACTAGTACGATGGAGAGAAACACTCGAAGAGTACGACTTCACGATACAGTATCGACCAGGGAAACTCCACACCAATGCTGACGCCCTCTCCCGTCTCCCTGTACCCGACCAACCTGGCCGCCTTACGACAAACAGATTTTTCCTACACTTCTGTAGTGCAGGACTTACCCAAACCCGCTGTCTCGCTCCTACAATCCTGGGAAAGCAGAATCAAGCCCCTTTGGATACCCAAGCCTATATTCTCAAAGTTGACACGTTGGGGAGATCAACTCGCCACAGAATCCGGCCACATAGTCATTGACCCCACCCTCGCCCAAACCTACATGATTGCAATCCATGAAGGGAACGGAATTCACCTCGGTCAAAAGAAGATGTTCAAGATCTTTCAGGACCAATATTGGACACCAAACCCATCCGGAATTGCCAAGCAAGTGACCGAAGCGTGCAAACCCTGTGCGTTGGGAAAGGACCGATGCCATACAGCAGGGCCAGCTGGTACCATTTCCGCTCAAAAACCATTCCAGATCCTTTCCCTTGATGTGATGGGCCCTTTCCCTGCTCGCACCGGCAACCGCTATATTGTCACGTTTGTTGACATTTATTCCAAATTCCTAATAGCTTGCCCCGCCAAAGATCACACGGCCACCACCGTTGCTACCCTCCTCGCCACTGAAGTTTTTCCCATTTTCGGCCTACCTATTGCTATCTTATCCGACAACGCCCCAGAATTTAGTGGTTTAGTCTGGCAACAATTCGCAAAGCAATGCGGACTAAAGATCAAACACTCCTCCCCTTACTGGCCGCAAGGCAACGCCGTGTGCGAACGCAGTCACCGTACGATTAACAACCAATTACGTACCCGTATGATTGCCTTGAACACCTCCGACTGGTCATCACAATTAAAAATGATTCAGTGGGGTATGAATACCTGCCCCAAAGAAGACGGAATTTCCCCCCACGAACGCGTGTACGGAGTGGCCCCCCTCTTATTGCCATTCCATCACCACGCCCAACCCTCCACCACACTTCTCCAAACTGACCCTTTGCAACAACTACAGAACACCCTGCGCACCGCCCAAAACTGCCAAAACACTAAAAACGACAACACCCTTGACCAGAACCCCTTCGCCATTCACGATACCGTAATGGTGGCCAAGCTTCCGGTCATCAACAAATTAGGCCCGAGATATGTCGGACCTTATACCGTCACCCAGATCCCAAATGCCTACCAAACCACCATTAATTATCACGGCGAGACACGCACCTACAGAAATAGATTTGTTAGAATCTTCAAACCCCTAACTAACGAAGATAGTATTCCCCCTACCACCCCCGACTCCGAGCTAACCACCCCCTGCACTCAACCACCTATTTTGTCCAGACCCGCAGCCCCACCTGACATTCCAACACAAAACCAAAACCTCCTACCCCACCTCTCCCGCTTTTCACCAACACCCCCCCCCCCCGAACTCCTTCCCCCTCCGCACTGTCCCCAGAAGTAACACCCCCCCCTACCGTACCTGTATCTTCCACCTCGGACAACAAATTCCAACAAACAAAAAACATACCTCCCAAACACTCACAAACCACCCACCGTTACAAACTACGTCCACGTGTGTCCTCCAAAACTCACCCTACAAAACCACATCGAACCAAACGCTTGCGAAAACCAGCCCCCCTATCATCCCACTCCTCCTCACCCTCACCTTCTACCTCAAACCGAAAACCCCCACCTGGCCCTCGCCCATCTCAAAGGAAAGAGAACCCCAACCCTTCCCTCCAACAACCTCTGGTTTCCTCACACACCCCATCCCCCCTAACTCCACCCCCAGTCTCCACCCGAACTCCTCCGAAACCACCTCCCCCCTGTCCTCTATACCCGACCCACCAAACCCCCCAACATCTTAGATCATGATTACGCCCTCAGAAATCCAACAACCGGCATCAACAACAAAAAAACCCGCTCCTCCACAATGACCACCCACTTGACTCCATTTTCCCTACCAATTCGGCTTGCTCCCCCCGCAACTGGCCCCTTTCCTTCCACCATTTCCCCCTCCACGAGCAAACCCCACAGCACACCTACCTCATCTACAACGAATACGGCAACCAACACCCCCCCCCACCTCACCTCCTCTCAACCCCACCCCAATACCACCCCGATACAGAACATCATCCAGTGATTCAAGCCCCGAAATAAAAAACCGCCCCCCCATACAGACAGCCTCAGGACGTTTAATCACTAAACCTGTCCGGTTTTCTCCTATCCGCAAGATTAAAACAGTAAAAACCACAACATCCCCCACAATCCATACAACACACACGCCCATATTAAGAATTGCCCCGATTTTTCCCCCACCACCCCCACAGACACAACACTCAGCCAAGACCTCCGCCACTATACCTGACCAAACAGCCACCAAAATGTCCACGACGCCCTTCATAAAGCGAGTCAGAATGTACACAGACTCAGGACAAATGGTCCGCGTGCAAACCCACCACGAAGCCTTCACAGCAGCCCTAATCAACACCACGACAACTTTCCTTCAGGTCACCATCGACCCCCACAAGACCCCAGAGACCCGTTCCATCAATTGGTGGGGACTCCTCCATACACTACCCATGATCCACCACCAAGGAGCCTCTCTTTTCTTCACCCTTGAGGCTCGAGGACGAGCCTACGACGAAGGGGAGGGAAGTAAAATACCCCAAAAAGGGAATTCCCCCACTAACCTCCCAACCAACAACCCAGTGGTAATTCCGCAAGAACCAGAGCAAAAACCAACCGGGACGAAAGGACCCAACAGCAAGAAGGGAAAGTGGGACGCTCCCGCAAGATCAAAGGAAGCCGCCAACCCTGTCAGTCAACAGAGGAGCGCACGACTGGACCAGGGGACCGACCCCAACACGGCCGGAAAGAAAAAGGCCCCAAAGGCACGTAGGCCAAAAATGGTGGATCCCCAACCTTTTTAACATTCACAACACTCACATACCAAACCCATGCTCAGCTGTCCTTTTTCTGTTGTAGTAACTAAGTATAGATAAGTGCCCCATGCTCAGTTGCCCCCCCTTGCCTTGTTTTTTTAGTAACTAAGTGTATATATAATATTAACCGGAGTATGCCACCTGTATTGATGCGACATAGCGGCACTGTCCTTGTGTCGTATTGTGCCACGTGCATACCAACCCGGGTTCATCATCTTATTAGGACGACGTCTATAATGCCGTCGTTTATGCATGTATTCACTCCTTAGGGTAACTATCTGTTATCCACAATGTTTCTCTTTTCCACTTAACTCCGCATGTTACACGCCTATTAAAAACCCAGTCTTCTAAAATACAAACCACATAATTTTCCTTCTAGACATTCCTGACGTACCAACTAAGTATGTATTTCATGAGATAACCACCTTGTGGGTTATAGTGCTTTCATTTGTGTAGGTGCGAAGGCGAGCTCAAAACACCTTCGATTTCCAGTCCACAACGAGCTCGATCATGATTATGTCACCCCTATAATTAATTATGTAACCCACATACCCCCCCTTGCTCAGCTGTTCCTTTCTTCTGTAGTAACTAGATATATATAGATATGTGCCCCGCGCTCAGTTGCCCCCTTGCCTTGTTTTTTTAGTAACTAAGTGTATATGTTATGCCCTGTTTTTCTACAGGATTAACTTGGGTAATGTGAGTTCTAACTGACTGGGTATAGAAGGCTGCATGCACAAAATAAGGTATGAGGAATAGAGAACACAAAATAAGCACACGGTAACAAGACACACGATCACTTTTATTGATGTACACACTTCTATAGTTTTCTTGATGATGATTAATATGAAGCATAAGAAGATATGAATACTCGTACAAGACAAATGATAGAATTGAACAACACTAGCATTAAGTGGATCTGGATGGAGCCTAGTCTCCCACTTCCAACGTTCAGGTATTAATCTTCTGATCACTGGCTTTATTCACAAGTTTATATACTGGAGACCATAAATGTTACTTATAGATTCATATTCACTGTTAGATTTATCACGGGTAGCTCTGGTGCACAAGTAGTAGTTCACAGACTTGAGTAGACACGCGTGTTTTAGAGCACGGGAATTCTAGTAACCTCAGGGGGGTACTGATCTAAGTTTTATATTCTTGTATCAGAAACACATAGAACGCAATTCAGTGGGCGAACATCAGATATCCTAGGGTTTCACTTCTATGTAATAATATCTGGATATATGGGTAATTACGAGAGTTAATATCGCCTGTTAATTAATAAACACTGATACGCTTAGCACTTCCTAATGGAATGGTTATATATGAATTATACTGGGGCAAAGATATAGCCACTTCATAGAAATATTAATAATTGAGTCTCTAAATAGCACTGTAACACTGTAGCACTGATAGAGTGAATCTTGGGTAGTATTTGATTGGTCTGGTCCTGGTTATCTTGCGTCCGTGATGTTGGGGGCTAACGACTGGTTCCGCGGCCGTCCAGATGGTCCATATGTAGAAAGTTCTCAAGACGGATCTCTTAGCGATCGTTGCTGGTTACACTCTTATATACCCTCTGGTTTCTAGACCTGAATCACAGATATTATGATCTTCCTGTCAATCTGGATCGGAATTAACGCCAAGCGCATCTCACGTCGATCGCTCAGCTTCCCGGTCTGTATGAAGGTTATAAGGTGTACGTAGATTTCTTTTACGTGGACAGATCCTTTTATCTAAATCTGCCACGGAGTCTGCCGGCTCTGGAACTCAATTCTCAGGAACAAACAATGATAGAGCTAGAGGTCAACACAAGGGACCAGCCACTGTTTGGTGTCTATCTTTCAACTGATTTTACTGGGGGCTGGAGCTCGGTTTATAGGTTCGGTTTTGGACCCTGTAGGCAATAGGGATCTCGAGTTTTGATGGACTTATTTGAGCTCTCAATTGATATGGGAACTAGGTAAGGTGGTGATTACTGTTGTGGCACATGGCTGTATGGAGCCTTCATCATGTGATATAACTGAGCCTTAGTAAGAGGTACTATTTTGGCTATACTGGAAGTATTTAGGGGAGAGAGACTGGATCTACTTTGCGAGGAGGTTTGGGACATCTTTGATAGGAGCGTCTCTCTTAGATTGCTCAGTCTTCATTCTATGGTATAGCTGAGGTGCTAATTTGGTTATCGGAGTATGCAAGAAAGGTTAATGGGTTATTGTGGGTTAATAGAGGTTAGTAAGGGTGTTAGTCATACATGGTTAGTTCATTGATAGGAAGAATTCCTGTGCTACCTGGCAATGACCCGGAAGTCAAAACAGGGGTCAGGTGTACCTCCGCAGGGGTAGGGGTCTCCCTCCTCGGGTGGGTGAAAGGGGTAGGCACGCGTCCTCTCTCTGTGATGGTCGTCTGGGCGGCTGTGGCTGGGGGCTTGCCATATTACAAGTGTTTGTAATAACCCTCTGTTTATGAGACAGATGTGGGTGTTCGTAATACCAAAACCGAAGGTGCCTTGATCAGCTGGTTTAATTGGTTGGGTTGTTAATTGCATGGTTTGTTGGATGTGGTGGAGACTGGGTTGCTAACTCTGCCACATTTATCTGGAAGTATGGCAATAGAGGTTAGTCACTGGCGAGGCGGCTAGCCTCGCACTGACGATAATTTGGTACAGGGTTGTGAATGGGTTGTGAGGGAATAGATGGCATGCAAAGGGTTAGTAAAGTTCTAATGGTGTTCCTTCCTACTGGGGGAAGGTAGGCTGGATAGGATTATATAAACAAAAGGTTTGAGAATGTTAGTAACGGAAAAGGTAAGGATATTCAGGGGGTATGGTGGAGAGGCTAGGTCAGGAGGGAGTCGAGGAGCGTGGGGGGTTAACGAGAGGGAGAGGGTTAAGGGGGGCTATGTGGAAGTTTGACCCTAAGGTCTCTGGGCGTAGGGATGGCATTAGGCTACAGTTGGCATCTTAGACTGGGGGTTAACGACAGGGAAGGTAGGTTAATCAAACGCTACCGGGGGATGAGCAATAGGTGGTGGTATATGAGTCTGGAAATTATAGAATCATGTGGACTGTGGGGAAGATGAGGTTAGCTGTAGGTGTGTGCTTGACTGTGGATAAAAGTAGAGAAAAACATAGTGTATTATTAATCGTCAATACGATGGGTTATGGACACTATTAGTTGACACAATTTCTTGCTGATCTAGTTGTCCTTGGGAACTGCGTTTTCTATGAAATATATACCAAAGAAAGCGGCAGTTTGTAGGGGTAGCTTCGTTATTGTTTCGTGGTAGATATGCGTCGAGACAATGGTAAAAGAGGGTTATCTATACAATCTCTGGTTGGGGTAAGAATTAGAGTTACTGCATGGTTGCTAACATCTTCAGTCATTATCTCTGTCTAGGTCTTACAGGAATAATGGTTATATATACAATGGTGTACCCGTGGGTATCATCGTGTACTTAATGTAGGGGGGGGGGGGGGGGAGGGGTTCTTACATAAGATTCCCTGGTTTGATGAACATGGAGTAGAATTGGGCAATACAAGAACAATGGAATTTCCTATACCATCTCGTCTGTGCAGGAATATAGTTACTGGATTGCTCGCGGCATCTTCAGTCGTGAGATCTGGCAAGATAGGGCAGGCGTAATGATTGCATGATGGTGTACCCGTGGGTATTATAGTTTCTTATCAATTATGACATGGGGGTTAACATATTACTTCTCGGATGGAAGAACATACATAGATTTATGGGGGCGGTTTGTCTTCAGAAACTTAGTCTGGCAAGACAAGGTATTTTAGGGTATGTTGATATTGATATCTTAACTTAGGGACAGGACATGGGTGTATTAAATTAAGGTGTATTCATGTTCATCATCATGTAGGTAGAGTCTGGCGGGTAAGAGGTGTAGGACACGAGGGGTAGTGGATACGCGAGGTGGGGGAAGGGTCAGTGGTTAGAAGCGATAGGCAGGTGTGGTTTGGAGCTGCTTAGCCCTGCGGGCTTCGGCCTGTCTGAACTGGTTGGCTTGGTGCCTTCTCTCCTTCTTTCTTCTCTCACGCTGATCTATGGGGCGTCTGCTCTCACCTGGTCCTTTCGTTCTGTGGGCCTTTCCTTCGGGTGTTTCTGTTCCCGTTTCTTTGTTGTTCTCGCTCGTGGCTTCCGTGGTGGGCTTCTCGTTCTGGGGCATTTTACTTCCCATCTCTTTCGTTGTAGGCTCGTCCTCGAGCCTCAAGGGTGAAGTAAAGAGAAGTATAGTCATGGTGGGTCATTTGGAGGGTGTGTAGAAGGTCCCACCAGGCAAGAGTGCGAGGGTCAGGTTTCTTGTGCAGGTCTATGTAGACCTGTAGGAATGTGTCTTCGGTGTTGTGGAGGGTGGCTGCCCGGGCTTGATGTGGCCGTTGTAGACGGGCTAAGCGTCCTGTGGACGTTTTTAATTTAATACGTCTTATGAACGGTGTGCATTCGTCCTCAGTGGGGGTAGGGACGGGAGCGACGAATGGTGTGGATGTGTTCATGGTGGAGGTGAGGTATTGAGTGAGGTGTGTGGGACTGACAGGAGGCCTCTTCACTGTGGTGAAGGGGTTAACAACTGAAAGGGAGGGACTAACGCGTGCAGGTGGAGCTGGGGGTGAAGGGGGGATATGAGTCTGGGTTTTTGGGGTTGTCTTGGGTGGTGTTGCAGGCTGGGAAAATATATGGAGGCAATGTGCAATATTGGTTTAGGTAAGGTGCGTGATGGAGGTGTGTGAGAAAGAGGGGGTGTGTGTGTTGTGTGGCTTGGGCTTTTAGTGGAAGAAAGGGGTTTTGTTTTTACATAACTGTCTTCAAATCTGATGGGTCTGTTGATGATTCTACCTTTGGAGGTTCTGGTGGGAAGGTAGATTTTTGTGGTGGGACTCGAGTCGCTCGACGATGTTTTATATTGAGGGGAAGAACGCTTTACAGGTGGAGGACATTTAGTGGGGGTGATGTAGGGGGTTATTTGAGAGGTAGATGCGTGTGGAGGTTTTTGTCGAGTGAGGGTGGTAGGAGGAATGGGAGAGGATTGGGTGGGGGTATTGATGGGGGTTCTCGGAGGGGCGACTTTGTGGGGGGATTTAAGTGGGGGTGTGGAGGTCGGGTACGTCATTTTGGAGGGGCTTTGGTTGGGAGTTACTTGTGTGGTAGACGTGGTGGGTGAGGAGGGGTTGGTCGTTGGCATAGAGTAGTCTTTAGGGGGAGGTTGGTTGGGGGTTTTATGAGATGATGAGGTTGGTTGATGCGTGGGTGGGGTCGCAGGGATAGTGGAGGGGAAAGGGGTGGATGCGGGGGGGGGGGGGCTAGACGAGTGGGTAGTGAGTGGAGGTTTAATTGGGAGGGTTGGGGGTAGGAAAGTGTGTTGGGTGCATTCTTTGGTGGGGTTGGTGATTTGATGGTGGAAATAGGTGGTTTTGTGGGAGTTTGGTGGGGGGGCAGATGTAGAAGGTCATTCGGGGTGATGAGGTGGGGGATGAGGTTGAAGGGGAAGGTATTTGCTTTCGTGGGAGGGTGGGGGTGGTTATTTTTGGAATATAGTTAGAGGGGTGATGGTGTTTGCTTGTGATTATTCGTCTTCTTTCCCTTTGTGGAGGAGAATTCGACGAAGAAGAAGAGGAGGAGGAGGATAGTGGTCTGGCAGCTCTACGGAACTTTGTTATCAGGGTGTGTTTTCTGGAGGGTTTAAAGGATTTCAGTCGTGGGCGTAAGTTGTAGCGTGAGGTGACTGGGGTAGATTGTGTGGTGCGGTTGGGTGTGTACTTGGTTTTAGGTGGGGGTGGGGGTTTTCTTACTGTGGTGCCTGGTGGAGGTACTTATAATAATAATAATAATAATAATAGTTCTTAAAGCTAGCACATGCTAAGCTAGCTAAGGATAGCTCAATAAGGCCGATTAGGCGTATTTCCATTGGGGTCCTGTACTACTACCCCATCCCTTTGCTCATGAGGGATGGTAACGACTCAGTGCTTGTGAAAAATCTTTAATGCACCGAGCGTGGGCGCGAACCCGGGCCTTCTGGGTGGAAGTCCGAGACGCTAGTCACTACACCAAGCGAACCGCTTCAGGGCTAGACGGGAGGGTTTCTGTTGTGATCGGGGTTGTGGGTGGAGGTTTTCGTACTTTGATATTTTGGGGAAGGTACTTGACTATCAGAAGTGAAGGAATTGGTCATGGTGGAGGAAGGTGTGATAGTGGGGGCTTGGGGTTTGTGGAGGTTAGTTTGGGGGGTATGTTGAGGAATGATCGGCAGGTTCTGTGCTGGAGGGTTTAGGCCTTTAGGGGTTTGTAGGGGAACATTTATAGCCTGAGTGGGAGGGGTAGTAGGGGTGTTCAATTCAGGGTCGGACGTGTGGGGTGGGGTAATGTCTTGTGGTTTTAGAGGTTTAAATGCTCGGACGAATCTATTTCTGAACGTGCGAGTCACGCCGTGATAATCAATGATGACTTGATAGGCATTTGGGACTTTGATGATGGTGTAGGGTCCGACATAGCGAGGGCCTAATTTGTTGGTGACAGGGAGGTTGGCTACCATTACGGTGTCATGGATGGCGAAAGGGTTTTTATCATCGGGGTTATCATTTTTGGTGTTTTGACAGGTTTGGGCGGTATGGAGGGTGTTTTGCAGATGTTGCAATGGGTCAATTGTGGAGGTGTTGGAGGGGAGGTGAGCGTGATGGTGGAACGGCAGTAACAGGGGGGGTACGCCGTAAACACGTTCATGAGGTGAAATACCGTCTTCTCAGGGACAGGTGTTCATGTCCCATTGTATCATTTTTATCTGTGATGGCCAGTCTGAGGTGTTAAGAGCAATCATTTTGGTACGTAACTGGTTGTTGATGGTGCGATGGCTGCGTTCGCATATAGCATTTCCTTGAGGCCAGTACGGGGATGAGTGTTTGATCTTAATACCGCATTGTTGGGTGAACTGGTGCCAAACGTGTCCACTAAATTCGGGGGCATTGTCGGATAGAAGAGCAAGGGGAAGGCCGAATATAGGGAACACTTCTGTGGCAAGCAGTGCGGCGACTGTGGTGGCTGTGTGGTCTTTAACTGGGCAGGCTATTAAAATTTTTGAATATACGTCAACAAATGTGACGATATAGCGGTTCCCAGCGTAAGAAGGAAACGGGCCCATGATGTCGAGGGATAGGACTTGGAACGGTTTGTTGGCAGAAATGGTACCAGCTGGGCCTGGGGTGCGTGATCTATCCTTCCTCAATAAACAAGGTTTGCAGGATTCTGTCACGCGTTGTGCAATCTTGGAGGGGTTGGGGGTCCAGTACTGATCCGCGAAGATTTTTAAAATGTTCTTTTGTCCAAGGTGTATGCCGTTTCCCTCGTGGATGGCAATCATGTAGTCGTGGGCAATGGTGGGGTCTAGGACTATGTGACCGGAGTCTGTGGCAAGTTGATCTCCCCAGCGAGTCAGTTTCTTGAAGATATTTAACGGTATCCAGGGTGGTCTGATCCTTGTTTCCCAAGATTGAATTAGTGAGGGGGCTGGGGGGGAATTATGTTGGTTGATGGGGGTATGTAAGAGCTCAGTGTTTTGTAAGGAGGCTAGGTTGGTGGGGGGGGGTCTTTCGGTACTGGCAAACGTGACAGGGCTTCTGCATTGGTGTGAAGTTTACCTGGACGATACTGAATTGTAAAATCGTAGTCCTCTAGTGTCTCTCTCCAGCGTACCAAGATGGCTGAGTTGGTTTCGCACCTACGCAACCATTGCAAAGATTGATGGTGGGTTATTATATCTAGTTTCGCGCCCAACACAAATGACCTGAAGTGGTTGAGTGCCCAAATGATCCCTAGGCACTCTCTCTTGGTGGCTGCATAGTGGCTGTTGGGCTTGGTTGAGTGTGGAGCTGGCATACGCTATCACATGTTCCTCTCCGTCTCTTACTTGAGCTAAAACTGCACCAATGGCGTACAGAGATACGTCGGTATAAAGACGGAAAGGTTTATGGTAATCAGGGAAAGCGACAATAGGGGCTTGGATCAGCTTTTGTTTCAAAGTGTTAAAAGCGAGGTCTCTTTCAGGTGTCCAGGTGAATGTGGTGTCCTTGTGGGTGAGTTGGTGGAGGGGTCTGGCTATTGCGGCAAAGTGTGGGACGAAACGTCTGTAGTATGTGGCTAAACCTAGAAAAGAACGTACTCCTTTAACGGTGGTGGGTGGGGGTTGGTTTTGTATGGCTTGAAGTTTCTTGGGGTCTGGTGCAATGCCATGTTCAGATATTACGTGGCCGAGGAAATCTACCTTATTTCGTGCAATCTCGCATTTTGAGGGTTTCAATTTCAGCCCGGCGGCTCGGATTCTTTGAAGAACTTGTTTCAACCTGAGGAGGTGTTCTTCCCAGGTTTGTGAGTACACAATGATATCGTCTAGATACGCTAGGCAGGTTTCCCAGGTAAGGCCATGTAATACCGCTTCCATCAAACGGGAGAAAGTGGGGGGTCCGTTGCAGAGGCCAAAAGGTAGGACGTTAAATTCGTAGTGGTGGCCACCACTAGTGGACAATGCTGTTTTTTCTTTGTCCTCTGCCTTGATGGGCACTTGCCAATACCCTGCTTGCAAGTCGAGGGTAGTGAACCATCTGGATCCGTATAGGGAGTCAAGGGAATCGTCTATCCTGGGTAATGGCGTAGCGTCCTTAATGGTTACGTCATTCAATCTCCTGTAATCTACGCAAAAACGGGTTGACCCATCTTTCTTTTTTACTAGGACAACAGGGGAAGACCAGGGGCTGATGGACGGGGTAGCAATTCCGGCTTCTAACATCTCTTGGACTTGGCGTTCCTCTTCCTGGCGTTGTATGGGATTTTTTCTACGGGATGGTTGTCTTATGGGGGGGCCTGTGGTGTTAATGATGTGTTGTTCAACATCGGTCTGTCCTATTTCAGTGGGTTGTTGGGCAAATACGTCACTGAACTCTAGCAATAGTTCGTACATGCTGTGTTTTTGGTGGTCGGATAATGTGTCAGGGAGAGGGGGTAATTTGAGACTGGTAGGGGTTTCATTGGAATCTATGGGGAGGTCATCAAATGTTTCGAGGTCTCCTATGATGAGGCCTTTTGGTAATGTCAGGGATTCTTCAGAGATATTGGCCACTAGAATGTGGTTTATGCGAGCGGAAATGATGGCGGGTTGTAGGAGGCAACGATTGGGGTTGGTGGACGTGGTAGTGGGGGAAAATATCATGTGAGTTTGGGGTATGGGTCGAAGGTTAACCCATTTTTGATGGCGGGGGGAATTTGACATTTATCTTGAACTACAGCTGGGCTAATGATGGTGGGGGACCGACTGGTGAGCAGGTGCTCGGTACGCATGAGGGGGGGGGGGGGGGGGGGGGGGAATACCATGGTGGTGGGAGTCAGGCGTGAGGGGGGGATTAACGGCGCGTGTGGGAGGATCAGAGTGGTGAGGTGTGAGTGATTTAGAAAACGGAATTTGTTGGTGGGACTGCGGAGGGTTGGTGGTGTAAAGTCAGTGTGGGGGGTGAAAGGGGGGTTTTTTGGTCTGGTAAGGTGTAGGTCGAGAGTTCGTGGGTAGGTGAGGCTATTCCGCTTGGTTAGGTGTGCTGGTTAATGTGATGGTCTTTGGGGAGAACTTTTGGTTGGTGGGATGGGGGAGGATAGGAGAGGGGAGTGTTGTGAGACTCGATTGGGGTTGTGGAGAAGCCCAAGGGTGCCAACTGGGCAGTTTGTAGTGGTGGGTAGTGAGGTGACTCACCATTGTCATACTCTGAGTTTGGTCGATTCGGCTCAAGCTTGTTCTCTGTCGTTTCTGTTCGGGGGGAAGGTGAAGTATCTAAGTCAGTGAAATAGGATGGGGGGTGACCGAGGGAGGTCTCTATTGGTTGGTTGCCTGGGGGGGGGGGGGCATGATATTTCGTGGGGTCCGAGTAGGGGGGGAATTGTTCAGAGTGGTGAGAGTAAGATCGGATTTAAAACTCTTTCGGGTATGGTGTAAAAACCGATCCCCACAGTGGGGGAAGAGTTAGGTATAGAACATGGGTTATTGGTGGAGGACTGATGTACTGATTTGTGGTTGTTAAAAGGACGAATTTGGGGAGTTTTGTCGGTGGCAGTGACGGTTTGTTTAGAGTTTATATGGGATTGGTGGGTTTGTCTGTCATGAGGGGGTGAGTCAAGTGTGGGGTTTTGAAGTTTTTTTAGGGGTGTGAATTGTGTGGGGGTGGAAGGGAGCTACTGACGGAAAGCTGTCACAAGGGAAATTTTGTTGGTTGTGGAATAGCTGAGCATTTCTGGGGGCATGGGGAAAACATTGTTGGGTACATAGGTCGGCATTTTCCCTGGAAACATGTGTACATAAATATTTGGTAGAATGGTTTTTACATACATAAGAGTCTGTCCTGGAAACATGGGAGGATTGATCCTGGACAGAGTTAGGAGAAATGGGGGGGTTTACATCATTGAGTTGCTTAGACTTGTCTTCTTTCGTTTGTTGAGGCATTTTTTCAACGGAATGAGTGATATTTTGAGAGAACTCGGGGCAAGGGGGGGGGGGGGGTTAGGAGTTACCTTAGTGCTAGCTGCAACTTGGTAATCTTGACTCAGAATTTGTTGAGGGTGGAGGTGTTTTTTCTTTTTGTGAACTGGTTTCTGCGTGATTGGTTTGTCAGAGGCTTTGGGTTGGATTTTTTTTTTAATGAGATCAGCCTCTGGCCGCAGTCAACCTGGGCCTGGAGTTTTTGAAGGAGGTCAAGTCCAAGGAAACCATCGTAATGTTTACAGTGGGAGGAAAATACTGTGAACGGGTGATAACAACGGGCATGGGGGGCAGGAGTAGTTACTGACAGGGGCAAAGTGTCTCCTAGGAGATTTAAGTAGGTATCAGCAGCTGAGATTAGTTCTGATTTGGTAGGTAACAAGGGGCCGAATAGTCGGTGGTGTTGATCATAATAAGACTTGAACAAACATGACTTAGCAGCTCCCGTGTCGATTAACAAGCGGACAGGAATGTCCTTGATTTTGGCCATGTAGTAAATGGGGGCAGTGCGATCAGTTATGGCGTCCCCCGCCGAGGCCATCGTGGGCGGGGGATACTTTAAAAATCCTGGGAGTCGGTATCTACCTCCTCCAGGGTTTCCTCGGTATCGTCTGAGGTCATGATATGGGCTATGTCTTCGGTGTGCATTTCCTCCATTTCTTCCTCTTGTCCCAACTCCTCTTCATTTACAGAAATGCGAGGAGTAAAGGGGCGAGGTTTGGCAGAGTCACGAATTTGATGGAGGGCACACTTAGCACTACAGGCAGGGAAATCATAGGGGTTGATAATCACTAATGTAGGGTTCTTACTTTGGTAGGTGTTGTAGGTTTTGTTCCGGTTGAAGATTCTGCGTGGCTGGGTAGGTTGGAACCGGGGCCTACTGGGTTGGGGCTTGCCGGAAGGGTAGGTAGGTTTGTTGTGGAAGGATGAGGATGGGTAGGCATTCTTGGAGTTGAAGGTTTGAGCCTTGGGGTTTTGGTTGTCGAGGTGCTGCGGGTGTGTGGGGAACCTCTTGATTACAGCGATTTGGGTGGGTGTTTCTGTGCGCACGGCCAAAATACGTCGGATCGTGATGAGATCTTTTTGATATCCGACGAAATCGTGCACACGGAAATGATCCTTTACTGCTGAGGGCAATATTGATACAAGGTTGACCAGAATCTGCTGTTCTTTCTGGATTCTGGTCAATGTGGGGAAAGACACTTTGATATGTTGGGCGATCTTATTCACTGTGGCATCTAGATCGCCTTCGAATTTAGTGTCTTGGATACGGGTGTGGGCCACGAAAACGCCCAACGAAGGCTTAATGGCCTCTATCACTATTGTGCGAAATTCGTCCCATGTGAGAGCAGGGTGCACTTGGTAGGCAACCAGGGAAACGGCTTTTCCCAGGTGCGTTAATGTCACGGCTATCTTTTCTGCGTCCGTGGTATAAACTAGGTCAAGTACGGGTTTCACTATGTCCATGAACGTTTCGATCTCGTAAGTCTCCCCATCATAATGTGGGATGGGGATGTGAGAACGATGCGCCATGATGTTATCGTGTTCTGGCTGTTCCAAACTTGCAATGTAATGCAACCTTTTATCCGAATCAAGAACCACCGCTGCCACCAATGTTATGCCCTGTTTTTCTACAGGATTAACTTGGGTAATGTGAGTTCTAACTGACTGGGTATAGAAGGCTGCATGCACAAAACAAGGTATGAGGAATAGAGAACACAAAATAAGCACACGGTAACAAGACACACAATCACTTTTATTGATGTACACACTTCTATAGTTTTCTTGATGATGATGATTAATATGAAGCATAAGAAGATATGAATACTCGTACAAGACAAATGATAGAATTGAACAACACTAGCATTAAGTGGATCTGGATGGAGCCTAGTCTCCCACTTCCAACGTTCAGGTATTAATCTTCTGATCACTGGCTTTATTCACAAGTTTATATACTGGAGACCATAAATGTTACTTATAGATTCATATTCACTATTAGATTTATCACGGGTAGCTCTGGTGCACAAGTAGTAGTTCACAGACTTGAGTAGACATGCGTGTTTTAGAGCACGGGAATTCTAGTAACCTCAGGGGGGTACTGATCTAAGTTTTATATTCTTGTATCAGAAACACATAGAACGCAAATCAGTGGGCGAACATCAGATATCCTAGGGTTTCACTTCTATGTAATAATATCTGGATATATGGGTAATTACGAGAGTTAATATCGCCTGTTAATTAATAAACACTGATACGCTTAGCACTTCCTAATGGAATGGTTATATATGAATTATACTGGGGCAAAGATATAGCCACTTCATAGAAATATTAATAATTGAGTCTCTAAATAGCACTGTAACACTGTAGCACTGATAGAGTGAATCTTGGGTAGTATTTGATTGGTCTGGTCCTGGTTATCTTGCGTCCGTGATGTTGGGGGCTAACGACTGGTTCCGCGGCCGTCCAGATGGTCCATATGTAGAAAGTTCTCAAGACGGATCTCTTAGCGATCGTTGCTGGTTACACTCTTATATACCCTCTGGTTTCTAGACCTGAATCACAGATATTAGGATCTTCCTGTCAATCTGGATCGGAATTAACGCCAAGCGCATCTCACGTCGATCGCTCAGCTTCCCGGTCTGTATGAAGGTTATAAGGTGTACGTAGATTTCTTTTACATGGACAGATCCTTCTATCTAAATCTGCCACGGAGTCTGCCGGCTCTGGAACTCAATTCTCAGGAACAAACAATGATAGAGCTAGAGGTCAACACAAGGGACCAGCCACTGTTTGGTGTCTATCTTTCAACTGATTTTACTGGGGGCTGGAGCTCGGTTTATAGGTTCGGTTTTGGACCCTGTAGGCAATAGGGGTCTCGAGTTTTGATGGACTTATTTGAGCTCTCAATTGATACGGGAACTAGGTAAGGTGGTGATTACTGTTGTGGCACATGGCTGTATGGAGCCTTCATAATGTGATATAACTGAGCCTTAGTAAGAGGTACTATTTTGGCTATACTGGAAGTATTTAGGGGAGAGAGACTGGATCTACTTTGCGAGGAGGTTTGGGACATCTTTGATAGGAGCGTCTCTCTTAGATTGCTCAGTCTTCATTCTATGGTATAGCTGAGGTGCTAATTTGGTTATCGGAGTATGCAAGAAAGGTTAATGGGTTATTGTGGGTTAATAGAGGTTAGTAAGGGTGTTAGTCATACATGATTAGTTCATTGATAGGAAGAATTCCTGTGCTACCTGGCAATGACCCAGAAGTCAAAACAGGGGTCAGGTGTACCTCCGCAGGGGTAGGGGTCTCCCTCCTCGGGTGGGTGAAAGAGGTAGGCGCGCGTCCTCTCTCTGTGATGGTCGTCTGGGCGGCTGTGGCTGGGGGCTTGCCATATTACAAGTGTTTGTAATAACCCTCTGTTTATGAGACAGATGTGGGTGTTCGTAATACCAAAACCGAAGGTGCCTTGATCAGCTGGTTTAATTGGTTGGGTTGTTAATTGCATGGTTTGTTGGATGTGGTGGAGACTGGGTTGCTAACTCTGCCACATTTATCTGGAAGTATGGCAATAGAGGTTAGTCACTGGCGAGGCGGCTAGCCTCGCACTGACGATCATTTGGTACAGGGTTGTGAATGGGTTGTGAGGGAATAGATGGCATGCAAAGGGTTAGTAAAGTTCTAATGGTGTTCCTTCCTACTGGGGGAAGGTAGGCTGGATAGGAGTATATATACAAAAGGTTTGAGAATGTTAGTAACGGAAAAGTTAAGGATATTCAGGGGGTATGGTGGAGAGGCTAGGTCAGGAGGGAGTCGAGGAGCGTGGGGGGTTAACGAGAGGGAGAGGGTTAAGGGGGGCTACGTGGAAGTTTGACCCTAAGGTCTCTGGGCATAGGGGTGGCATTAGGCTACAGTTGGTATCTTAGACTGGGGGTTAACGACAGGGAAGGTAGGTTAATCAAACGCTACCGGGGGATGAGCAATAGGTGGTGGTATATGAGTCTGGAAATTATAGAATCATGTGGACTGTGGGGAAGATGAGGTTAGCTGTAGGTGTGTGCTTGACTGTGGATAAAAGTAGAGAAAAACATAGTGTATTATTACTCGTCAATACGGTGGGTTATGGACACTATTAGTTGACACGATTTCTTGCTGATCTAGTTGTCCCTGGGAACTGCGTTTTCTATGAAATATATACCAAAGAAAGCGGCAGTTCGTAGGGGTAGCTTCGTTATTGTTCCGTGGTAGATATGCGTCGAGACAATGGTAAAAGAGGGTTATCTATACAATCTCTGGATGGGGTAAGAATTAAAGATACTGCATGGTTGCTAACATCTTCAGTCATTATCTCTGTCTAGGTCTTACAGGAATAATGGTTATATATACAATGGTGTACCCGTGGGTATCATCGTGTACTTAATCTAGGGGGGGGGGGGGGGGGGCAGGGGTTCTTACATAAGATTCCCTGGTTTGATGAACATGGAGTAGAATTGGGCAATACAGGAACAATGGAATTTCCTATACCATCTCGTCTGTGCAGGAATATAGTTACTGGATTGCTCGCGGCATCTTCAGTCGTGAGATCTGGCAAGATAGGGCAGGCGTAATGGTTGCACAATGGTGTACCCGTGGGTATTATAGTTTCTTATCAATTATGACATGGGGGTTAACATATTACTTCTCGGATGGAAGAACATACATAGATTTATGGGGGCGGTTTGTCTTCAGAAACTTAGTCTGGCAAGACAAGGTATTTTAGGGTATGTTGATATTGATATCTTAACTTAGGGACAGGGCATGGGTGTATTAAATTAAGGTGTATTCATGTTCATCATCATGTAGGTAGAGTCTGGCGGGTAAGAGGTGTAGGACACGAGGGGTAGTGGATACGCGAGGTGGGGGAAGGGTCAGTGGTTAGAAGCGATAGGCAGGTGTGGTTTGGAGCTGCTTAGCCCTGCGGGCTTCGGCCTGTCTGAACTGGTTGGCTTGGTGCCTTCTCTCCTTCTTTCTTCTCTCACGCTGATCCATGGGGCGTCTGCTCTCACCTGGTCCTTTCGTTCTGTGGGCCTTTCCTTCGGGTGTTTCTGTTCCCGTTTCTTTGTTGTTCTCGCTCGTGGCTTCCGTGGTGGGCTTCTCGTTCTGGGGCATTTTAGTATATATAATATTCACCAGAGTATGCCACCTGTATTGATGCGACATAGCGGCACTGTCCTTGTGTCGAATCGTATTCCGTGCATTCCAACCAAGTCCCATTCACCTTAAGTTGACAACAACTAATACCGTCCTTCATGCATGTATTTCAGTCCTTAGGGTAATTATCTTCTATCCGCCATGTTATTCCTCTCTTCCATTTACTTTTCCACAATTGTTACACGTCTCCCAATCACCACCTCCTAATCCACAATCCACATTACTCTGTTTTGCTTCGTGACCCTATGCTCAGTGGTAACCTGTTTTGGGTAATCCTGTCCCCTTCTCCTTCACGCCCCGCTGCACACACCTGTTCGATCGTAGGGAAATGCCACCCCTATGTCCAGCGCATTAAGGGTCACGACCCTAGGTCACGAGCGGCACGGCGCCTAGCCTCAAACCACCCCCTTTACAATTCACAACCCTCCCCCTGTAAAGACGCCATAAGAACGTTATAACATGCCGACTCAGTTCGTTCACTAACCTCAACAAATGGAAGGTAAGGACCTATCCTTGTACCCCCCCTTAACTATCCTCTAACTCCCTAGCCCCACTCACAACCTGAACCAGAACAATAGCCGGCGCGAGGCTAGGACGACCCCCTCTCGTCCCCCTTTAAAAATGTAAATTTCCCCATGACTTGCATTTTCACAAAACCACTATTCTTAACACCCACGAGTGATCCTCGTACATGAAAACTAGATGTAGTGATCAACCCTAACTAGGAAGATACATCCTGACAACCTGAACTCATATCTCAACCCAATTAACGTAAGAACTCTCGATAACCATATTCAGGGAGCGGCCTGCCCCCCCCCCCCCCCCCGACCCTACGGGGACCCCACCGACCCCCGCGGAGAATTACCCTGACCCGCGCAAGCCAGCAAATTCTTGCCAGACAACAGGTGAGTTTCCAACAGGTTATGACCTACAAATCTAAATACCTATCCAAATACCATCCTATCCCATCCTTAACCAAAACCAAAATCTTCCTTATCCCATCCTAGATTACGAATAGCATGTCAGCTAGACCAGAGAAGGATATTTAGGTGAATTGATGAATAATACCTCCCAGCCTATTCACATAGGGCGCCAGCAAAGTAGTCCCTAAAAACCTTCACCAAATCCGCCTAAATAACTCTACTAGTACCTCATACTAGAGTTAAGATATCCACGATAATAAATCAGATAACAAGTTACTTACCGCCACATTAAAGACCCCCCTCCCTAACCCCCTAAGTTCACCAGAATAAATTAACTACTTCATAGCACTGACATCCAATACTTCTAGAACATTCCTGAAGCTTCCTTGACCTGCCTATAAATAAGACACAGAGACAACAGTCGGGCAGTTGAATATTAGAGCCCAAAGCAACGGCTGGCCACACTGCGGTGGCTTCTAATAACCCTCCCCCCCTCAAGATTCACGATAATTCGGCGTTCCGTAATCTGTGCAACTCGGTGAGGAAGTGAATTAACCCTTTACAAATGTTTTATTGCGATCGGGACTACCGGCAGTAATATTATATTGGTAGACAACAAATTCACAAATTATTTATTGTTTCATTTACTTCTGATAGTGCACCATCCGCTACTTGAGTTACGAACGATCATAACTCATAACTGATCTAAGGCAGAAAGATCTTGTTATGTTAGAAGGGATTATGCGAGAAACTCTTGAGTGAGGACTCTGCAAGAATAACTCCTTGGCAACAACCGACTGTCTTACCCCATCAGCATTTGTTGCCAAAAAGGTGCAAAACCGCCCACAAGAAGCCCATCTGCAAAACCTTCTCTACACTACCGGACAGCTTGGACGGCCCCCAGAGCTACTGTTAACCCCCAACATCACTAACGCAAGATAACCAGGAAAACTCTATCACAGTGTTACTTCTCAAAGTACTAGTGTTACGGTGCTATTAACTCAACCATCCAGTGTATTCGATTATGTCTCAACTTTCTCTGATGTTAGGAAACAAGTGATTATGATGCTAGTATGTGTTAATATATATCAGTGAAATTTAGCTTAGGCGAACTGACTCCCGTAATTATTCTTGCCATCAGGTTTAACCTGATTCGCCCTCACTGATATTTTCGGTCCGAAGTATCACCTAGACAAGTGAACATCCTAGACCAGTGCAACTAGTTACAGTTATCCCTTTACGTTAATTCTTGGGGAATAACCACATTACTTATACTTTCATCCTTGATTAAGAGTCATATTACCAGAGAGAGTTAACAAAGCGAAATACCTAACCTGTGTGATTCATGTACCCTACGTATCATAAAGCAATGTGATCAGAAGAATAATGCCTGAACGTTGGAAGTGGGAAGTATGTCTCTATCCAAATCCGCGATAAGTGCTGGGAGATTGTAATAAGTCCAATAACCTACCTGAGTGCTCCAACATCTATTGTTCGTGGAATTCTATTACGTACCTTCTACCTGAGTGTTATTTAGAATAAAGCTGTATTACAAACCATTTATCCGAGATTATCTATGTCCTCTGTTGATTCTCTTTATGTATTTTGCAAGAAATCCAATAACCCAGTCTTGCAGAACTCACCTATACCAAGTTAATCCTGTATAAAATCAGGGCATAACATTGGCAGCAGCGGTGGTTCTTGATTCGGATAGAAGATTTCATTGCATTAAATTTTGTTGAAACAATAGAAGCATGGTAACATCGCAAAAATGGCAGCTCGCTATTACACTCACATTCCCAAGTATGATGTAAACACGTATGATATCGCCACTTACTTAGACATAGTAAAGCCAGTGTTAGATTTGGCACTTCAAAATGACCGCGAGAAAATCGCCGTTGCATTATTGCACATTATGCAGTTGGGAAAAGCTGTTTCCCAAATTGCTAAACAGGTAACGCCAAAGCTTACCTGGAACCAGTTTCGATCCCTCGTGATCCAGACCTTAGGGCCACTTTTGGGTTCCCTCGTCGCCCCAAAAATAATAAAAGTCGACGAGATCAAGTATGAAGGGGATATCAATGTGACCCTCGTATAACTCTACAGATACGTGAGGACCACGTATAGCTCTCAAGATGACGAGCAACAAAATGAACACTTATTCACTGCATTGTTCGACATCCTCCCACCCAACATCACCGCCCATCTCGACCTGTACGGCTCATTCGAAGAACATATGCTCTCCATCAGAGAAATGTGCCAACTCGATCAAGTGGTACAGTATATGAAGGACGCCTGGACGTCACCCTAACCAAGGTATGGGGGCACATCAAATCTGCATGTCCCTCGCGAACCCTTGAATACCAAGAACAATAGGTGTTCCTCTCCCTGGTGAACCTTTATCCAGTAGACATCTACCAACATTTCATGGACCATGGGACAGCGAGTTTCCACCAGAACATACGAGAAATACGGAAACTTCTACGGACACCCACCACTCCAAACAACTCGCCAGCCATGACAAATGAGGAACAACCCTTCACCATTACCAACTCGAGTCCGAGGTCTGTTCACCCACATCTATCCATTCCCTCACCTTCCCCCTTAGTAAATGAAGCTCTTGAAAATTCTCACCCCCAGCCATGTCTAAACACCCTGCGAATCCCCTATCCACCCCTTCAGCCCCTATCCAAAAAAGTAAATGTATTCCTCCACTTAACACTATCATCAATAAGTCCCTCCATTCCCCTAAGGAATCAAACTCCGTGCACCCTTCCAAAATGACTCCCGATGAAAGTCCAACCCCAGTGCACTCTTCCTTGCCTCTATCCTCTCTGACCATCCCTAAATTTTCCCCTGCCAGCCATCCACCAACGATAATCTTCCATCAATTGTGTTACCCCATGAACCCCCTCCCTTTTCTATGCCTGCCAACAAACCACAGAACGCAGAAATGGTCACCCCCACCATAACCAATTATCTTTCAATGTCACCCCTGAAAAATGCTGGTCAGAAAATGAGCCCCCCCTCCACTCTCTCACATGCCCCTGTCACCCAAGACCAACCTTCACCCCTGTCAATCCCTCAACAACCTGTCACGCCTCTCACTTCCTCAGATTCATCACCTGTCCCCACCTCAAAACTGTCAACCTCAGCCCCCCAACCATCATCTCCCCACATGCCCAACCTCGGTGAACACCTTCAAACACCCGCATCAACCAAAAATTCTACAGCTCCGCCTACCTCCTATTCCCCCCCTCCCTTGTCACCCTCTCCAACATTACCCGAACCGCTCCTGAATCCACCTCCAGTAACACTCCCGCTCGCCAACCTACCTCTGCCCCATAATCCAGCACCAGAACCAAAATCTCCATCAATGTCTCCTTCATCCATCCTACCAAATTCAATTTTTTTCCGAGACAAATCTCTTCCGCAATAATCTCTCCAAACTTACCTACTCACCCCATCTCCACAATTTACCTGTCAATCTCCCACACCCCCACTCTCCAAAACCCCAGATCATCCTAAACTCTCAACCTCCACCAATTCTCACCCTGCCAGCCTACCCTCTCACGACCACATTCAGAACGCAAAATCACCCCCGTACATAACCCCTACCTCCTCTTCCCCCCTACCTTAACCCCCTCTTCACCGTTACCCCATCCGCCCCAAATTCCACCCCAAAGATCCCGCTCGACAAAATACCACGCCCATCCAAATCCAACCACAAAACTTTTTCCACCTTGACTAACCCCCAAAATACTACCCTCTCTCTCACCCCAAACAACATAATCAACCTCTCAACCTCAACCACTCCTCGAAATCCCATCCACGTCTCTCCCGACAATAAAATCAGTCCAAATTCAACCCCTCTCAAACCACAACCCTGCCTGCCCAGACCCCCCCCCCCCCCCCCCCCCACCATCTCCCTATCAAATCCCCACACTTCAACCCTCCAAACCACCCGATCATCGTAAACTCTCAACCTCCAGCCTTACTCACCCTTCCCACAATCCCACTCGCGACCACAACTCTCTACACAATTCAACCCCTCCCCAGCACCAACCTCTTCCACAACAACAACCCCAACTCGACCTGCCCATTTCACCTTTAACCCCCCCCCCCATATCACTACCCCCGACCGCAACCTTTCAAGCCACCATCCATATCTCACGACCACAACTCTCTACACAATTCAACCCCTCCCCAGCACCAACCTCTTCCACAACAACAACCCCGACTCGACCTGCCCATTTCACCTTTAACCCCCCCTATCACTATCCCCGACCGCAACCCTTCAAGCCACCATCCATATCAAACCATCATCCAACATCAACCCCTCTCCAGCCAAAATCTCTTCCCCCACCAACCAACCACTCTCTGCCTTTCCAACCTCCACAGACCCACCATTCACGCCCACAAAACTCATCCAAAACTGCCCCCAGGCCAGCTCTCACCCAGACCCACATTCCTAACGGCAGACCTAACTGTATATCCACCCCTCCCTCCCAGTGAAAGCGAACCCCCAAGGTCAAAGCCACAACCACCACCACCACCTACCAATAAACCAGACCTTCACCAAGACTAACGGCGACCCTAACTAATCCAGCCCCCCCTGATGATGATGATGATGATGTTTATTGTACTGGATTTTCCATGGGATTTTGTTTTGTATTGTTCTCAATTCCTAAGCGATTGGGCATGATTCTATAAATTTACATGTTTTCCATATACTGTATAATATTATATTATATATATATTTTGTTTTCCTTAGTCATACTCCCTTTCTTGTTAGCCTACACTTTTCTTACTATCATTTAAATTTGTTTTATACATTGTTAAACACTTTAGCTCTTCTTAATTTTCCTGTGATCTTGATTATCTGTTCTTTCGTCAAGTTCTTTTATCCTCTTTTCTCTTTTCCAACATCTATGTATTTTCTTCTCTCGTTCCCTTCTTTCTTGAATAGTAACTCTCCTATTAGTTTTCAGTGTCTTGGATATATGGCCTGAGTAATCTTGTTATTTTTTTTCCTAATTTCATTATATTATTCACATTCCAGGATAAAATGTTTTAAGTTTTTGTCTCTCTTTTCCGCGCAGTCTGCTGCTAGTCGGGATGACAGTAATCTTCGTCCTCAGCGGCAGGCTGCCATTTCCCTTCAACCTAACCCCCTCACCGACCTGACCTCGCCCCCTAAACAAACCTACGTACTCCAACCTTGAGGTACGAGGTCGTACCTCATATTATAAAGGCGACGAAAGTAATATACCACAGGAACGAAAATCCTGAGAGCGAAACCCCCACCCTAACGAGCCACAGGAACGAAAATCCTGAGAGCGAAAACCCCACCCCCAACGAGATCCCCGGTCCCATTTCCATCCCCGATTTAGTCTCCCTCTCTCTCCAAATTCATTCCACATATAATACGTTTCTCAATCACAGTCTTCTAATATACAAACCACAATACTTTACTCACTGACATTCTTGATGTACCACCTAAGTATGTATTTAATTATGTAACCACCATACAGGCTATAATACTTTCATTGTGTAGGTTCGAGGCGATCTAAAAGACACCTTAGCTTCCATTTCACACCAAATCAGACCGTGATTATGTCAGCCCTGTATTTAGTTATATAACAATCATAGTCCCCCCCAATTCTAGCAATTATATGTCTCTAACCTCCCGTTGTTTTATCCACTAACTATATATATTCCCAACCTTCCTAATACAACCTCCATTTCACTAGACAAAATACCTAGGAGTAATTCCGAGATTAATTATGAAATTACACTAGACAGCCCCATAACTCACTGTGATCCACATTGCTATTTTATTGATGTACCAACTCCCTAATGTTAACATAATTTAGGGAACTTGTAAAAAGGGAAGACACCTATCTTCGTTCCCCCATTTTTAGCAGTTAGCTATACATAACCTCACGTTGCATTGTTCGTCTGTCAATTTGTGTCCCTTGCCAGTTCTTGTATTGATTTATGCCTGTTGATTTAGATAAGTTAATTACGAGTTATGTAACAACCTTTAACCACGACTCTATACACCCGATAACCCTATGCCAGTTATTGTATTGATTTAGGCCTGTTAATTCGGATTAACTCACTATGACCAATCTGCAGACGATTATCAGGAGAGATGCAGGAAAGCTACCTCGTATCTCTCTCTCCATGACGAGTATAGATATATGTACCCCCGTGCTCAGTTGCCCCCTTGCCTTGTTCTTCTAGTAACTAAGTATATATATAATATTAACCGGAGTATGCCACCAGTATTGATACGACATAGCGGCACTGTCCTTGTGTCGTATTGTGCCACGTGCATATCAAACCGGTTTTCATCATCTTATTAGGACGACGTCTATAATGCCGTCGTTTATGCATGTATTATAGGTTTGACTCCTGTAAGGAGATAAAGAAAACCTAATATTTAGTAGTGGCCCCGTAATCATTGACGAACATGCCTATTACATAAGGCATCCTCTTCAAACACTAATCCGCCGTAGTTTGAATCTACCGCGCAGAGCATTTAAAAACTGAGGAGCCTTCATCATGAGCGCACGCGACCTCACTCATGGCTTCAGTAATTATGAATTGGGTTCTCACTACGAAAAAACTTCGTAAAAAATAAAAAGAAAAAGAAAATAAGAATAACTATCCAATAAGCTTTCCATCATATCGTGGATGTACTTGTGTGGATTTCTGACCAGACGCTGAATCAGGCGTCATTCCTCCTTCACTGACATATCAAGTAAACCAAAATCCTTAATACATCAACGAATGGGAAGGGGACGGTCGGGAGGGCCCCAGTCGTCAATGATTACGGGGCCACTACTAAATATTAGGTTTTCTTTATCTCCTTACAGGAGTCAAACCTATAATTTATTAGTGGCCCCTCCATCATTGACGAACATGCCTGATATCTAAGACTGGAGGGGGACATTCGTAATCATATCATAACTCTAGAAAAGCAGATAATAAAAACAACCACATAGTATTCTTACTTTTTGAAAAAATGTATTTAATACGGCGTAGGCCGGAAATATACAAGAAAAAGGGGTTCAGGCAGGTGCGTGCTTCAAAGAAGCCTGCCCGACAAAAATAGGTAACCCTGAAGATTCTGAACACAGATCTGTAGTTACAAAAGGCACCCCACTCAACGAGTGGTGACAAAAATAATAAGTTATAAGTTTATATGTGCACATCATAAACCCCAAAATACATGTGGAGATCAATTGCTAATGAACTCCATTGAACTAATGTTACATTGCTTTCGCAGCTAAAACTACTATAACAACACCGTTGTTTTGTACTAAACTTTGTACTAGCACAAATTCTCGCAGAGAAATTTTCATATCACATTTTAACCTTAAATTGTATCACAGCTCTCATACTCCGGCGGGGTCTAGGGTGTCCTATGTCAACTGACTGCACCCCCCCCCCCCCCCCCCTTCCTTGAAAATAAACATAAGTGACTGCAGGGCCACCTAGACCCTCTGCCTTAAAGCTATACATGGTAAGGAAGGTTTGTCTAGAGCAACTGACAAGTATCTAGAGAGAAACGTATGATTAGACGCCCACAACTGTGTGGACGCAATATCTTCAACTGAAAAGTTTTTCAGGAAACGTAAAGAGGCCGCCCACTTGCGTAAATCGTGGGCCCTACCCACAACGCCGGGATTACTCTCTTTAATGACTTCTACCAGAAGAGAGGCTAATCGCCGTTTAAGTAAGCGTTTACCCGTACTCGCTACCCATAAAGCACCTTGGGGGTTATGAGGAGCTATTCTCAAATATTTGGTTAGAGCTTGCACTGGACATAAATTATGATGCACCTTTCCCCTTTTTAACGCCGGCACCGTGAACTCAGAAAACACGTGTGCACTATGCTCATTCTTGGCTACAAACGCCCGGGGAGGGTGCAATGGAAATTGAATCATTAAGTCTACCAAACCTAAGACAATTAGGTGTGTTGCTCATCGCCGCCAGCTCAGACACTCTGTTTCCGGTGGCCAAAGCCAAAAGGAAAACTGCCTTCTTTAAGATTAAAGCAAAGTCTGCAGTATTTTTATACAGACGAGAATGAAGTAAAGACAAAGCTTTGTCCAGAGACCAAGTAGGCATGAGCTGACGGGGAGGTGGGCGGAGTTTAAAACACGCTCTCATAAATCCTGTTTCCTCCGCCACCGGTATGGATAGACCTGTAAGGTCGAAAAAGGGCACTCTAATCGCAGTTAAGTGATTCTTCAAAGTAACCACAGATAAACGTTTCTGCTCAAACAGATAGTTCAAGTAATTAAAAACCAATGCCACTGAGGGTACAGTTTGTTCCGTTCTAACAATCCAAGAAGTAAAAGCTTTCCAATGAGATTGATATTGTCGCTTAGTAGACTGAGTATATTGATTGAGCAATTTATTGGTCACATCCCTACCGTATGGTGCTAGCCACTTGGCCTCCTGAATGTCCATAATGCAAAAGTCAGCGAGGTCTCTAGGTTGCCAATCGTGTCTAAGTGGAAGTACCCGACCGGGAGCGATACCGGGTCCGGGCACCACATTATTAACTGCTGGTACCACACCTGCGCCGGCCACAGGGGCGCGATTAGCGAGACTAAGCCTCGATAAACTCGTAGTTTGTTCACTACGTGGCACATTAGTGACGCATCTGGCGGCGGAAACAGATAGATGGAGCTCCATCTGTTCCAGTCTGTCACTAGGGCGTCTGGCCCCCCTGCCGGCGTTATCGCCCGGCGGGTGAGGTATAGAGGGAGCTTGTGAGTCTCCTCGGACGCAAAAAGATCCACTTGTGGATGGGAGAGCTCCGCAATCATTAGGTCGAAAATGGGTTGCTTGAGCTCCCATTCTACTGTCGTGCTCTGTCTCCGGGACAGAGCGTCTGCCCAGACGTTCGCTACGCCTGGGAGATAAGATGCGTGAAGATAAATATCTAGACTGGTGGCTAGAACAAAAATCTCTTCCGACACGAGTAGCAACTTCCTTGACCTCGTTGACCCTTGTTTCTGAATACAGTGAACTGCATTCAGATTGTCCATTCTGAAGGCCACTGACTTGCCCCGTAACGCCGGGCCGTGAGCCTGAAGGAAATACAAGGGGACTAGTAACTCTTTGACATTTATGTGAGAGATTTCTAAGTGGGACCAAAGTCCCTGACCCTGGTGCCCCTGATTTGACTGAAATCCCCACCCTATGGTGCCTGACGCATCCGTGTCTACCCATACCGTTGGAGGAGGAGAGGACCATGCCATGATTGAGTGCAATGTTTCCCTCTTCGCCCAGACCGCTAGTAAGGTGTGGATTAATTTTGGTATGGGCCATAATTTTCCCGCCGGTAAGAGTGGGAAATATTTGTTGCCTTCCAATATTAATCGTTTTACTTTCAACCGGCCCAACTTGACAGTTAGCTGAATCCAGTTGAGAGAGCCGACCAGAGACTCCCAGACTCTTCGTGTCGTAGTCAGACTGTGAAGAAACCTGAACAGTTTCCTGCGAAACCTGTTGCGATTGTCCACACTCTGACTCAGAGTGAGAGCGGCGGTGTCCCAGACCAGCCCTATCCACTGAATTACTCTTGAGGGAACAAGGTTTGACTTTACCAGATTTACCTTGAAGCCTAGAGTTTTGACATGATTTAAAATGATATTGACATGTTTTATGCATAATTGTTGTGTCTCTGCCACCACCAGCCAGTCGTCTAGATACCACAACACTCTGATTCCCTGTTTTAACAACGGCATCAGGGCTTGCCGGACTAGTTTCGTGAATAATCGAGGTGCTAGGTTCACCGAACGGCATCCTCTGAAAAACAAAATTTTGGTGCCTGATCCTCAAGGCCAGAAACCTTTGAAATCTTTTGTTGACCGACACGTGCCAATAGGCGTCTGTCAGGTCTAGGGAACACATCCAGCCTCCCGGCGGAAGTGTTAGCCTGATTTGATGAACTGTTAACATTCTGAAAGACTCGTTGTAAATGTGAAGATTCAGATAAGACAGGTCTACGACCGGCCTCATCTGAACACTGTCCCGTTTGGGAACCAAAAACAGTTTTGACGTGAATACAGGGTAATCTGGAGGGACCGGGATGATGACATTCTTGGCAATCATCTCCTGGACCAGCAACTCCACCTCTAATGAAACACAATTTGCCGTTGTCGGCTGACGTAAGCGAGGTCGCCGGAGCCACTGCCAAGTGATGCCTTTGCGTGCCACCATCCGTGCCCAGGTTTTTAACGGCCATGCTTGGTGACACGTTCGGAACGACCCAGTTAGCAGACAAGGGTTCGCCGGCTGTACTTCCCTCGGTTCCTCCGGCTCTAAGATAGGCACTGGGAGTGAGAAAGACTTTAGTTTTTTTATGGTGGGTTTGGTGGTGTTGGACGCTTCGCCGGCTGGCTGGTGTGGGCCGAAGACTGGCCCTGCCCCGGCTTATACTGGCCGCGTCCCCTCTGTCCTGAAAACCCTCTCTGTCTATGCCTGAACTGACCCAGGGGGGATTGGGAGGACTTAGGCGGAAGAAACGGCTTAGAACCCCCTGGCTGAGCTTTAGTAGGAGGCTTAGGTTAGGGGAAGTTAAATGCGGGTTTCTTAGCCTGTGCGGGACTGTGCTTCACGGCCTGTGCCATGTTAAACACTGTTCACCATACATCAGGGGACATTAAAGAAGGTGTAAGTACTGGGGACATTACCACCTGGTTAGCAATGCGATCAGGCAGCTTGCGAACTAATGACATCCTAAGATCCTGTCGTGCTCGCACCGCCTCAAGTAAGGCTGTGCGTATGTCACCTAAGGATTGAATCGACGACTGAAGAATCAGACGCCGGGATAACTCAACTGATCTTCGAGCATCCGCGTCTGCGATTGCCTGAGTAGACCTGAGTAAAGACTTAGCCACCTGTTGAGAAACTATGTACTGTGAAAACAGGCGGAAAGCTTTTCCCCTTAGCCTAAATTCTCTGTCTAGGTGAGAAGGGGTAGGGGTAGTGAATGGTTCCTTTAGTTCACAAAGATTAATCTTAGGGGCAGCTAAAAAAGAAAATAAAGCTGACGGAACTCCGCCGGCAGAACCTACCGGCATGGAGAACCATGAATGTGTATCCTGAGGGATCTGGTGGGAAGATTTAGAAGTGAAAGTGGTTGCAAAGTTTTGAGCCTCTACCTCCCAATCCACCCAAGGTCCTGGTCCCAACTGTCCCACCTTCAACACTGGATTAGCTGTCTCGTCTGTGACGGTCTGTAAATCTAGTTCAGGAGTAAGAGCCGACAGAGCCTTAATATCATTAAACCCATCCAGCTTAGACCAGTCTGAAAAAAGTTTTGAAGCTGAGGCAGGGGGTAAAGCAGCGTTAGGTGCATAAACAAAATAATCCTGATGATAATAACTAGGTATAGCCTTGATATTTACGTCCAAAACATTACCCAAGGCATCCAATGCCCTTAATTTCTTAGACTTATTTCCCTGGATAAACCACTCACGTGGTACCGGGAGTTCCCCTGACAAGGTAGGCTGGGCAAGCTCTGGCTTAGAGGGGTTCAAAGGGACCCATGACTCGTCTGGCCCATAAAGCAGGGGCATAGCTACCTTTCTAAGAGGCGCTTTGTCTAGAGGGGGTGGATTAACATCCGTAATGACCCTGACATTTGACGTAGTGAATGCCGCCGTAGCTGGCTTAGAGCTCCCTGCCGGTGACAGAGTAGGAGGGTTAGGAATCTTAGATAAATCGATTGACGTTATCAGAGGCCGTACCGCAGAACTTGTCAAGGGAGCCCCCAAGTCCATTGTGGGGTTTTCTCGTTGTTGATTAAAGAATTTTGATAGAGCATGAGTAAGTAACCCATCAATTTCTTGTGCTGTAACAAACTGGTTAGATGCAGAACTTTCAGGTGAATCAGTATTATCATGGGCGGCGTCCAGGCCTGAGCCTGACCTTTGTCCCTCCCTATCTGAAATTAATGACACTTCATCTTGTTCCTCCCGATCCTCCTGAGAAGACCCCGCCGAGGCAGGGGCACCTTGTTTCCAAGATAAATCAGGGATAGAGGATGGGGTCGCCGCGTCCCTGTGGACATCGGCTACTGTGTGACTCGTATGAGTCGGACGTGGATGGTCAGACCCTGGCTGAGCAAACCGCCAAACACCGAGGCTCTGGCCTACGATCTCTTGAGAGTCTGAAACATTCTCAATTATTGAATTTCCTGAACTTTCCGTTTCTAGGGTTAAAATATCAATAGGTAAATCTTGTTTAGGGACAGGCGCTTCACTATACTCTGAGGCTGTAACAGAAACATTTTCAGGTGTAGAGGTACGATGAGATGCACTAGACTTAGTAGAATGTCGAGAGGACTTCTTATGGGAATCCTTTTTGGAGGATTTGTGGCTACGGTGTGACCGCGAACTAGACCTAGGTTTGGAAGAATCACCACCATGGCCACTGGGGGAAGCTTCAGTCTTACACTTCTTACTAGCCGGGGAAGAGGCCCGACTTGAAGACCGCTGTCTGAGGGGTGACCTTGACCTCGATCTCGCCTGCGACGAGGAGGTGGCTGCCGGGGGAGTAGGCTCTCTCGGGCGTTTAAACGTTTCCACAGACGATACAGAACCCTGGCTAGTCTCTGTCGGCTTAAAACCCGTTACTCTAGAGGTACGTTTAGGGGGAGGGTGCTCTGACAGCAACTTATCCCAAAGTGGGACGTTGTCACATTGAAGTGACTTATGTGCGACAATGGTAGTATAGGCCGACATTTGTTGTCTGACCTCTCTCAACGCTACCGCCGCGGTCTTGTCATTGTCACACAGGACTTTATTGGCTAATTGGGAGCAAAATGAACAATTAAGTGTAACCCAGAGACCCCTTGAACGGTCTAGACATCTAACACACCTTATGCAAAGGGTATGCGCAAAAATTGGGATACCCGCGCAAGTAGGGGTAATGCACAGGGCAAAAACTGGGGCCACATTAGCCATGACAGAGACTGGTGTGAGGAAACTACCGCCGGGTCTGTATTGGTCCGCCGGAGCTCAGCTCTGGAAAAATAAAGAAAAATTTCCAGGAATTAATGCTCATAAGGTTAACCCAAGTGTTCGCATACAAGTGTTAATAACCCGCCGGGTAACGGGATGCAAAGACACAGCTAACACATCTCGCTACGCGGCTGGGTGTAAAGAGGCTAAACAAATCTTCTTAGCTAAAGAACATGAAGAATACCCTCTGATATAATGGTCCAGTATGGCACTTATAGTCTGTAGGAGGTGGTGACTGTCTCAAGATTCAATTTTGTAACAAAGCCCCCCTCATAAAGACGCCGGCCCTTGAAATATTTTAGTAGAATAGCCCAGGGCAGGAATATACGAGATCTGATTTTTTAACGAATTGTCCCAAACGATCGTCGTAAAAATAGAAGGCGGCGATACTGAAAGTATCACCCAATTAAGGTTAATCGAAATTGAATTTGTTTATAAATTCCTTAGTTCCTCCACTTAGGGGCACCCGCCGGGTGTGGGAATCGATTTGGTTAAACCTCACTGATCCTTCAATTGCCGTAAGAGTAAAGGCAGCGATACACAGAGTATCACTCAAATGGATTGGTTAACTATATGAGACCTAAGTCGTTTTATCCCACCCTGCTCAGGTGCACCCGCCGGGTGAGAAGTCTAAAAGTTAACCCCACAAGTTCCTGACCCCACTTCTATGTAAAAGATCGCCGGGGAGGAACGCCTAAACAACAGCTAGGTTTTCCATGTGGTTGTCGTAAACCAGGTAGAAAAACCTATAAAAAACGAGTGTTCTCAAGAACGTCGTTTCTTTATATATATCTGTATATATATGTAAGGATGGGTACAGCCATCCCGCCGGGAATTTAAAGGAGGCCTGAAACCAGGCACCCACAGAGACGCAGTCCTGGAGAGCCACAGACACCTCCCCACGCCGGGGAACCAGCCAGAGTTAAAAACCACGTGTGGCCCAACACTGCTCATCGGTCAGGATTTTTCATGGTGAAACCGAGAAAAAACCCGCCGGAAGGCAAACCCCACCCTGAACAGACACCATCTGAACAATACGACACGAGGAGAGACACGCACGACTAACCAAGGTCACAACATAATCCGTGGAATTAGCCAATACACAACTAAACCAGGAAACAAATATAGTCCGAGGAATTAGCCAATACACAACTAAAACCCGGATACACATGACACAGTAGGGCATATTTATAAAATAAATAATAACACTAGACATGTGGCAAAGCTACGAGCGGCTGGCTAGGCCTAGGTAGACGGCATGAAAATAGTTGAAATATAAACACACACTGGAATATCACAACAGGAACCACAGCCAACACACCACCGAAGCGATAACTTCCCACTCGGGAAGCCTGACACGGACCCAGAAAAAACTTCACTAAGTGAAGAAAAATACGCTGGGAACGTCAGCAAACACACAGCTTACCTCATCAGAAGGATAAAAGGCAGCAATAATTAACGCGTAATGAAAGCCGCCTGCATCACCAACTAACACAACAGTTACTGTGAAAAGTTCACGAGTCCACAACAGGACCACGAGGGTACATCCGAAATAGATGCCCCATACATACGACCCAAAATACACTGCACTGCGGGCAACCAGCCCAGGACACTCCTGCTACGCCTATCCTAACCTTACTCGATACATCCTAGAGTAAACAAATGAGAAAAAACTCACTAGGGACGCAACGAATGCGGAACCAGCGGAGCCTGAAAGGTACGTCCGGGCAGGCTGAGCGCAGAGCAAAGAAGGAGGAATGACGCCTGATTCAGCGTCTGGTCAGAAATCCACACAAGTACATCCACGATATGATGGAAAGCTTATTGGATAGTTATTCTTATTTTCTTTTTGTTTTTATTTTTTACGAAGTTTTTTCGTAGTGAGAACCCAATTCATAATGACTGAAGCCATGAGTGAGGTCGCGTGCGCTCATGATGAAGGCTCCTCAGTTTTTAAATGCTCTGCGCGGTAGATTCAAACTACGGCGGATTAGTGTTTGAAGAGGATGCCTTATGTAATAGGCATGTTCGTCAATGATGGAGGGGCCACTAATAAATTCACTCCTTAGGGTAACTATCTGTTATCCACGATGTTTTCTCTTTTCCACTTAACTCCGCATGTTACACGCCTCTTAAACAAACCCAGTCTTCTTTAATACAAACCACATGACTTTCCTCCAAGACATTCTTGAAGTAGCCTACCAACTAAGTATGTATTTAATTAGATAACCACCTTGTGAGTTATAGTATTTTCATTGTGTAGGTGCGAAGGCGATCTCAGGACACCTTAATTTTCCAGTCCACAACGAATCCGATCATGATTATGTCAGCCCTATAATTAATTATGATCCCCCTCCATCCTCTGACCTAACCTCTAACCCGCAATACTAACCCTCTGCCAGTTATTGTATTGATTCATATCTGTTGATTTATATATGTTTAATTATGACCAATCTGCATACGATCATCTCAAGAGGAATGCAGGAAAGCTACCTAGTATCTCTCTCCATTACGAGAATAGATATATGCAGCCCCCCTGCTCAGTTACAACACCCACATACCAACCCCATGCTCAGCTGTTCCTTTCTTTTGTAGTAACTAAGTATATAGATATGTACCCCCGTGCTCAGTTGCCCCTTGTCTTGTTCTTCTAGTAACTAAGTATATATATAATATTAACCGGAGTATGCCCACCGATATTGATACGACACTGTCCTAGTGTCGTATTGTGCCACGTGCATACCAACCCGGTTTCATCATCTTATTAGGACGACGGCTATAATGTCGTCATTTATGCATGTATTCAATCCTTAAGTTAATTAGCTTTTATCCGCCATTGTGTTCCTCTCTTTCATTTACTTTTCCACAATTGTTATATGTCTTCCAATCACCTGCTCCTTATCCACAACCCACACTACTCTGTTTTGCTTCGTGACCCTATGCTCAGTGGTAACCTGTTTTGGGTCATCCTGTCCCCTTCTCCTTCACGCCCCGCTGCACACACCACACTACCTGTTCGATCGTAGGGAAATGCCACCCCTATGTCCAGCGCATTAAGGGTCACGACCCTAGGTCACGAGCGGCGCGGCGCCTAGCCTCAAACCACCCCCTTTACAATTCACAACCCTCCCCCTGTAAAGGCGCTATAAGAACGTTATAACATGCCGACTCAGTTCGTTCACTAACCTCAACAAATGGAAGGTAAGGACCTATCCTTGTACCCCCCCTTAACTATCCTCTAACTCCCTAGCCCCACTCACAACCTGAACCAGAACAATAGCCGGCGCGAGGCTAGGACGACCCCCTCTCGTCCCCCCTTAAAAATGTAAATTTCCCCATGACTTGCATTTTCACAAAACCACTATTCTTAACACCCACGAGTGATCCTCGTACATGAAAACTAGATGTAGTGATCAACCCTAACTAGGAAGATACCTCCTGACAACCTGAACTCATATCTCAACCCAATTAACGTAAGAACTCTCGATAACCATATTCAGGGAGCGGCCTGCCCCCCCCCCCCCCCCCCGACCCTACGGGGACCCCACCGACCCCCGCGGAGAATTACCCTGACCCGCGCAAGCCAGCAAATTCTTGCCAGACAGCAGGTGAGTTTCCAACAGGTTATGACCTACAAATCTAAATACCTATCCAAATACCATCCTATCCCATCCTTAACCAAAACCAAAATCTTCCTTATCCCATCCTAGATTACGAATAGCATGTCAGCTAGACCAGAGAAGGATATTTAGGTGAATTGATGAATAATACCTCCCAGCCTATTCACGTAGGGCGCCAGCAAAGTAGTCCCTAAAAACCTTCACCAAATCCGCCTAAATAACTCTACTAGTACCTCATACTAGAGTTAAGATATCCACGATAATAAATCAGATAACAAGTTACTTACCGCCACATTAAAGACCCCCCTCCCTAACCCCCTAAGTTCACTAGAATAAATTAACTACTTTCATAGCACTGACATCTAATACTTCTAGAACATTCCTGAAGCTTCCTTGACCTGCCTATAAATAAGACACAGAGACAACAGTCGGGCAGTTGAATATTAGAGCCCAAAGCAACGGCTGGCCACACTGCGGTGGCTTCTAATAACCCTCCCCCCCTCAAGATTCACGATAATGCGGCGTTCCGTAATCTGTGCAACTCGGTGAGGAAGTGAATTAACCCTTTACGAATGTTTTATTGCGATCGGGACTACCGGCAGTAATATTATATTGGTAGACAACAAATTCACAAATTATTGATTGTTTCATTTACTTCTGATAGTGCACCATCCGCTACTTGAGTTACGAACGATCATAACTCATAACTCATCTAAGGCAGAAAGATCTTGTTATGTTAGAAGGGATTATGCAAGAAACTCTTGAGTGAGGACTCTGCAAGAATAACTCCTTGGCAACATCCGACTGTCTTACCCCATCAGCATTTGTTGCCAAAAAGGTGCAAAACCGCCCGCAAGAAGCCCATCTGCAAAACCTTCTCTACACTACCGGACAGCTTGGACGGCCCCCAGAGCTACTGTTAACCCCCAACATCACTAACGCAAGATAACCAGGAAAACTCTATCACAGTGTTACTTCTCAAAGTACTAGTGTTACGGTGCTATTAACTCAACCATCCAGTGTATTCGATTATGTCTCAACTTTCTCTGATGTTAGGAAACAAGTGATTATGCTAGTATGTGTTAATATATATCAGTGAAATTTAGCTTAGGCGAACTGACTCCCGTAATTATTCTTGCCATCAGGTTTAACCTGATTCGCCCTCACTGATATTTTCGGTCCGAAGTATCACCTAGACAAGTGAACATCCTAGACCAGTGCAACTAGTTACAGTTATCCCTTTACGTTAATTCTTGGGAAATAACTACATTACTTATACTTTCATCCTTGATTAAGAGTCATATTACCAGAGAGAGTTAACAAAGCGAAATACCTAACCTGTGTGATTCATGTACCCTACGTATCATAAAGCAATGTGATCAGAAGAATAATGCCTGAACGTTGGAAGTGGGAAGTATGTCTCTATCCAAATCCGCGATAAGTGCTGGGAGATTGTAATAAGTCCAATAACCTACCTGAGTGCTCCAACATCTATTGTTCATGGAATTCTATTACGTACCTTCTACCTGAGTGTTATTTAGAATAAAGCTGTATTACAAACCATTTATCCGAGATTATCTATGTCCTCTGTTGATTCTCTTTATGTATTTTGCAAGAAATCCAATAACCCAGTCTTGCAGAACTCACCTATACCAAGTTAATCCTGTATAAAATCAGGGCATAATAATAATAATAATAATAATAATAATAATAATAATTCTTTATTCCAGACACATAAGATAGATACAGTATAAATACAGTACGACCTAATGGTCCATATCACATACACTTCTCGTCAGAGCACAGATAATAATTATACACAAAGATATATTAATAAAGACACAATAAAATAAAAAATACAGTAGGCCTATTTACAGAATAGAGCACATATCACATTTTGTCACAATATAACACAGATAGGCTAACTAAGGCTATTGCTCAATGTTGGTTAACACCTATTGCACAGATCATTGCTCATAGTTCAATTAGACCTATATACAGTATTACATTACATACTATGTGTGCAGCAGCTTCTGCCAGTGAGATATAATACGGGATTCATAGATATGATCACTAGACCAAAGAGCTACAATCAGCGTGTTACTGGAGGATTGCAGTCGCTGCGAAAAGCTGTACACCAGTCTCCTGATGACAGCCCGACAGCACTGCACATCCAACAGTGTGCACACCATACTAGTGCTTTCATATTTAGAGAGACCAATGAACATCTTGAGTATATTATGATAGGATGTACACAGACCATTTATGGTGGCTCTCTTATACTTCCACCACAAATGGGCCGTGTACATAGAGGAACAATATGTCCGGAACAAAGTGACTTTAGTTTCCCAATTACACATGTGGAATTTTCTCAAGATGGTGTTACCACGTAAATATAGCTGTCTGCGCTGACGGCCGATATCTGCATCATCTGAGCAATCGTTTGAGATAATGTGTCCCAGGTATTTTATTTGTTTACTTCTTGAATAATTTGATTATTGAGTGAGAAATTTGGCAGTTTACTTTTTTAAAGTAAATTTGGTCTAAATATAAGAACAGCACTTTTCAGTGGGTTGAATTTAACACAATGTTTACTACCAAAAGATTCACATATATCAAGAAGTTTGCTCAGACCCGCAGAAGACGGTGCAATAATGACCAGATCATCAGCATACATGAGATGGTTGATGATTTTATTCCCACCATAACATCCAATCTGCTCTTTATTCAATTTATCACTTAATTCATCCATATATACATTGAATAAGTAAGGTGAGAGAATACTACCCTGTCTCACTCCATTGGTTACTGTAAAGGAATCCGAAATAATGTTACCCCATCTTACATTAAATGTTTGATTGGCGTACCAGTACTTCAAGATTCTCAGTATATAGGATGGCACAACACAGACGATGGCAAGATCGTCGGCATACACCATCGTCGTAGCATTACGGGACCTAGGGACATCAGACAACATGGCATTCAAGAACAGTGGACCCAAGATCGACCCCTGAATCACCCCACGACGGACAGGGAAAGGCCGCGACGTAGATGCACCGACCGCCACTGAAAGGGACCTCTCAAGCAAGTAGCTGCAGAGCCACGGTAAAACCTTCCCACGAACACCAAGCATACCCAATTTTTATAGGACCCCGGCATGGGAAACCGAATCAAAGGCACTCGCAACATCGATGAACGCCACGAGGAGCAGCTATTTGTTTACACCGTGAAAACACAACTTGTTCGGTTCGGATGAGGTGACTGTGACTTTAGCACCAATGTACCCTTACACTCCGATGTTATATCGCGCCGAAGGCTGAGTCAAGAGACTCAAGACGAACACAACTAATTTTATTGGCACTCGAATGCTCAATAATATGTAGATTAAAGGATAATAATAGGATAATCTTCAAGGACACTACATCCGCCTTATTAGAAACAATTTATTAGGGAAAATAGGGACCAATAGACTCGCCATATTTTTCTCATTATAGTCCGCATGGAGGAATTTCGTTATCGACACTTGAAAAAACCCGATTTCACAGAAAAATACACCAAAAATCTGTCAAAGATGTCAAATAGCGGGGGTGTGGGGGCGGCAGCCCCCACCCATAATACTAGGATAGGTTAGGTAAGGTTGTTAGGTTAGGCTAATGTCCTTTCAAAGGGGTATAGGCTAGTAAACACTAGGATAGCCTATACCTGGTCAGAGGTAAGAAGAAGAAGAAGAGTCCTGCTGTAGTCTCCTTGAATGTTACCAATAATAGATATTTATCTAAAACTATGTATATATTAACGGTGACTGGACGACTCGGCCCATGGGACAACTCGGCTCGGACAGCTCGGCCCACTTTTGGACAACTCGGCCACGACGGCGAGAAAACTCGGCCCGTTATTGAGACAGCTCGGCCCCATGTTTTGCTATGGGGCAATTTGACGAGACCAGTCAGGATATAGGATGGGGAGAGCTACGTGGAGGGTTTATGGCGTGTGTGTAATGTGGGCGAAATGTTCATTTATTGTATAATTATGTCATAGGCTAGTTCTCTCGATTCATAATGTGTAGGTTAGGTTAGGTTAATTACGAGTTGTCTCGTAATTAACACGGGGCCGAGCTGTCTCGTTTTTACTGGGCCGAGCTGTCTCGCCGTGGGCCGAGCTGTCCTGGCCGAGCTGTCCCGTGGGCCGAGTAGTCTAGCATTCATATTAACTAAACTACTCTATGTGTTTAAGTCTTATGAAACTTGAAATTTGAAACTGCCCGACTAGAATTGCCTGTAAAATGGACTGAAAAATCGCTCATGTAACACCGAGTTAACAGGTGTAGCTAAAAACCCTCTTTAGTGAGACCGATATTCACCCAGGCCGATGAACTATGCCCTGTTCATTATCGGTAGGCCAGAATTCCCGACCCCAACCTGCCATAACTAAAAAACGACAAGAGTTATCACGCTAATATGTCTACCATTTGGGAAGAGTCGGGCAGGGAAAAGGTGCGGAAATTTACCGCCCATTTGCTCTAGCCATTTTTTAATTACAGAGGTTAAGGGTTCACGATATTTAGCCTACCTACAGTATAATGAATGGACTATACTAAATGCTTCAGAATTTGTCTTTATAGGTGCAGATTCAAATTGGTGTAACATTATACATGCTCGCGACTGTACGAAAGATAGGTAAGGCAAGGCAAGCTATATGAGTGTGGAGGGAGGTTAAAATAATGCCACCAGCGCTATAGTCAATTCGCTGTAAGTAGGCGAGAAATCCTGAATTCTAACCTCTGTAACTCAATAACGACTAGAGTAATCAAGCTATTATTTCTATCATTTGGGAAGGGTCAGTCAAGGAATAGATGTGGGAATTTACAGCCAATTTGCTCTAGCCTTTTTTGAGTTACATAGGATAGAGGTCATGATTTCTCGCCTACTTACAGCGAATAGACTATACCAATATGCCGGAGGTTGGCCAATCTCTTGAAACTAACCTATAGGATATCTCTATCTATATTGTACACTAATTGACCACTTGCGAGTTTCAGCCTATAAGGAAGTTGGAGTTGTAGACATTGATAATTAACATAATGATCACCTAAAATGCGGTTGAAATGCTTATATATATATACATAAAACCCAATTCAACAAACTTTTTTTTCCATTAGAAACCTACATTATTATTGCATTTCTGTTTAATATCGATATTTATGGCTCCAACTTCCTTATAGCCTGAAACTCGCAAGTGATCAATTACAGAGATCGGCTAACATACTACACGATTCTGCACATGTAGGCGTATACTCTATTCTTTATTCACCTTCCTCATCTACAAGCCCCAACACTCTAAAAAGGTTGTTACTGAAGTATATGTGTAGTTATATACCGGTATGTTGTTGTTGTTGTTGTTCCCCAAGCTGCCTGGCCGAACAGCCCCAAGGCCCCGAGCAAGGCCAAGGCCATAACCGAGCGCCCCCACAGAACCCTCCCTGCCGACCACAATAAAGCCTGAGTGACCGAAGCCACTCCATGGCGGGGAGCTGAGGAGGGTGCGGAAACGCCCGGGAAACCAAAGTCCCACCCAGGGCCCTGTGCCCCTCAGCAATTATGAAGATAAATTTGAGGGGCAAAGGAAAAATGTGACGCTTTGGCTTCCAATCTTGGTAGATTGGGAGGTCAATCCACGGATGAGACGCCGTCACTTGAGATCTAGAAAATATATAAGTAAATGGAACAGTCAGAGTAAGCTATGGGTATGGCAGAGATCGCTCAGTTCTCACTCTGATAGACCAGCCCATCACCACATGACTAGAACCCAATCCTCTCAGCATCAGCTAGGAAAGGCCCTATGTTGGTATGCGCATTTGTGAATCGTAAATATAATTAAGTTTCCCTATAAACTGTAGTTTTCTATGATTCAGGAAATATAGAAAATTACATTATATGACAAACTTAAGTATATATAATATACAATAATTATTCTGTTTTAAATTATAAAACACTTATAATCGTTTCAAAATCTTCATATCTTCTTGATCATAGCTAATATATGATTTATCTCAACACTACACTTGATTAACTAGCCTAATATAATAATAAATACATCACAACCTATTCCCCAGGAGCGAAATGTTAATTCTAGTTTCTGACTGCGTCATTTTCATTCAAACTTCTGCTCAGGTAAGACGTTCAAGTATTTACTGTAGTTTTGATAGTGATATTTGTACGTTTCTAGCCATAAATCGAGTGAAGTTTTGATCTACGAACTTCTTGAGTATTAATTAGAAGTACTGTACTTAGGCTATATAACTATATTTACGACAAAGCTTAAGGTTTCGTCATAAAATAACACAAAATGACTGACCGTGGAGTCAAGTGCCCGCGGGACTGTTCCTATGCTAAATGTAATAAAAGGTGTTACCAAAACGATATATTGATGAAGAACTTTGCCAAGAAGCAATCACTGGAAGTGATTCAAGTGACTCGTCCGCAGCCACAGGTGTCCCGGGGCCTCGTTAAAATTATCGACCCCAAACCTTTGAAGAAAAACTCTGCCAAAAACTAATAATTATCGTCCCGGCCAAGGAAAGACTAACCCCGCTACAATGTCTCTGAGGCAGCGGTTGTTGCAAACCATCTCTAAGAATAGGTTCGCATTTGATCTGACTAACCCGTCTTGCAAGCTAAACAGCAAGCCAGGTAGCAGCTTCAGCGTGCGGAATACAGTCACACCAAAATCCGCCTTCCCCAAACCAGTCCAAATGGTAGCGAATGAGGTCCGGGAACGAGCTGCCAGTAGCTGGAAGGGACTTCCCAGGTTGTTACTACACAACAAGGATGTGATAGCAAGAACCCCATCATTTTTATCTATCTTTCAAGAAAGAGGTCTTTCTGGAATGCTGTGGCGGCCAGTATCGCTAAAAATCCCGAAAATAAGCATTTTCCGATTAAAACTCCTTCCCGGAAGCATCCCATTTTTATGTTGCATCTACGAGAATTAGTGTAATGCCCTCGAAAATGTCCCGCACCCACAATAATACTAACCCGAGTTGACGTCAGGTATAGCGTAAAATAGTCGTAGATGGTAAGTCCAATAAACTCATCACGTGATAACACCACGAGACTATCACCTGGTTCTTAAAAATCGGACTAAGGTTGCTATACTTTTAGTACGTCCGTGGTAGTACAGTGGGTTAGCGCGCGGGCCTGGTGGTGATGGTTGGGTCACTAACCAGGGTTTGAACCCCACCCAAGGCATCTCAAAACCTGTGGGTTTTTAGGGGGGTTAAATTCCCTTCAGAGGTTCGTACCCCGCGCCAGGTACCAGGAAAAGTTGATCCTAAAGGTAGCCTGGGGATATTTCAGGAGACCATGAATTCCCTTCACACCCAGCATTCAATTGGTGGCAGCTAGGGAACGTGACCAGGTAGCTACGTGGAGCACCCGTCACGCGAACCCTATACCAACAATATTGAGATTGCTGAGGTAATACAGCTACGATACCTTACGACCTTAAAATAGGCTAGGGACTAGCCTAGTTAAAGAAGGATGTAATGTAATGCCCTCGAAAATGTCCCGCACCCACAATAATACTAACCCGAGTTGACGTCAGGTATAGCGTAAAATAGTCGTAGATGGTAAGTCCAATAAACTCATCACGTGATAACACCACGAGACTATCACCTGGTTCTTAAAAATCGGACTAAGGTTGCTATACTTTTAGTACGTCCGTGGTAGTACAGTGGGTTAGCGCGCGGGCCTGGTGGTGATGGTTGGGTCACTAACCAGGGTTCGAACCCCACCCAAGGCATCTCAAAACCTGTGGGTTTTTAGGGGGGTTAAATTCCCTTCAGAGGTTCGTACCCCGCGCCAGGTACCAGGAAAAGTTGATCCTGGGGATATTTCAGGAGACCATGAATTCCCTTCACACCCAGCATTTCATTTTTGCAACAATAATGTTATGCCCTGTTTTTCTACAGGTTTAACTTGGGTAATGTGAGTTCTAATTGACTGGGTATATAAGGCTGCATGCACAATACAAGATATGAGGAATAGAGAACACAAAGAAACACATGGTAGCAAGTTACACGATCACGTTTATTGATATACCACTGCAGAATACTTGTGTAAGACAATATAATAGAATCGAACAACACTAGCATAAGTGGATCTGGATGGAGCCTAGTCTCCCACTTCCAACGTTCAGGTATTAATCTTCTGATCACTGGCTTTGATTTAACAGGTTTATATACCGAAGACCATCAATGTTACTTATAGATTCATATTCACTGTTAGATTTCTTACTGGTAGCTCTGGTGCACAAGTAGTAGTTCACGGACTAGATTAGACACGCGTATTTTAGAGTACGGGAATTCTAGTAACCTCAGGGGGTACTGATCTAAGTTTTCTATTCTTGTCTCAGAAATACATAGAACGCAAATCAGTGGGCGAACCTTCAGATATTACTAGGGTTTCCTTCTAGGTAATAATATCTGGGCATATGGTTGATTACGAGAGTTAGTATCGCCTGTTAAATAATGAACACTGATACGCTTAGCACTTCCTAATTAAATGGTTATATGAATTATACTGGGGCAAAGAGATAGCCACTTCGTAGAAATATTAGTTAGTGAATCTCTAAACAGCACAGTAATATGTAGTACTGCTAAAGGGAATCTTAGGTAGCATCTGATGGGTCTGGTCCTGGTTATCTTGCGTCCATGATGTTGGGGGCTAACGACTGGTTCTGCGGCCGTCCAGGGGGCCCATATGTGTGAAGTTCTTAAATACGTGGGCAGGTCCTTCTATCCAAATCTGCCACGGAGTCTGCCGGCTCTGGGATCTCACTCCGGAACAACACAAGGGCAGAGCTAGAAGTTAACTGCAGGGTAGTGACCCCTGGTTGGTGTCTAGCTTTCAACTGATTTGACTGGGGGCGGGAGTTAGATTTATAGGCTCGGTTCTGGACCCTGTAGACAGTAGGGATCTCGAGTCTTATGGACTTATTTGAGCTCTCAATAGATATGGAGACTAGGTAAGATGGTATTTACTGTTGTGGCACATGGCTATAGGAAAACCTTTATATTTTCATATAACTGAGCCTTAGTAAGAGGTACTATTTTGGCTATACTGGAAGTATTTAGGGGAGAGAGACTGGATCTACTTTGCGAGGAGGATGGGGACAGCTGTGATAGGAGCGTCTCTATAGATTGTTCAATCTTCATTCTATGGTATAGCTGAGGTGCTAATTTAGTGATCAGAGCATGCAAGAAAGGTAAATGGTTTATTGTGAGTTAATAGAGGTTAGTAAAGGTGTTAGTCATGCATGGTTAGTTCATTGATAGGAAGAATTCCTGTGCTACCTGGCAATGACTCGAAAGTCAAAACAGGGGCCAGGTATACCTCCGCGGGGGTGGGGGTCTCCCTCCTCGGGTGGGCAAAAAGGGGGAGCTGGGTGCCCTCTCTCTGTGATAGTCGTCCGGCGGCTGTGGCTAGGGGCTTGCCATATCACCAGTGTTTGTAATAACCCTCTGTGTATGAGACAGATGTGGGTGTCCTTAATACCAAAACCGAAGGTGCCTTAGCTAGCTGGTTTTACTCGGCTGGTTGTTAATTGTAGGGTTTGCTGGATGTGGTGGAGACTGGGTTGCTAACTCTGCCACATTTATCTGGAAGTATGGCAATAGAAGTTAGTTACTGGCGGGGCGGCTAGCCTCGCACCGACGACCATTGGGTGCAGGGTTGTGAATGTGTTGTAAGAGAATAGATGGCATGCAAGGGGCTAGTAAAGTTCTAATGTTGTTCTGGCCTACTAAATGAAGGTAGGCTGGATAGGAGTATATATAAAAGGTTGGAGAGCGTTAGCAACGGACAATTCAAGGATCTTCAAGAGGTATGAGAGAGAGACTAGGTTGGACAAGAGTCGAGAAGCGCGGGTGTCTTAATGAGAGGGGGGGGAGAGTTCAAGGGCTACAGGGAAATTTTGCCCCTAAGGTCCCTGGGCGTGGGGGTGGCATTAGGCTACAATTGATATGGAAGTTTGAAAAGGCAGTAGAATACGTTAGCCAAATGCTACCGGGGAATGCAACTATGGGGTGGTATATGAGTCTGGAAAAGATAGAGTTATGTGATCAGTCCGAGGGTTATGGATATTATTAGTTGGCCCTGGGAACTGCGTTTTCTATTAAATATAAATATACCAACAACAGCGGCAGTTCGTAGGGGTACTTAGTTATTGTTTCGGGGTACTTATGACAGATACTGGTAACCAGGTTATCTTATACAATCTCTGGTTGGGGTAAGAGGTGTAAGACACAAAGTAAATTGGCGTAGTGTGGACTGTGGATACGAAGGAGGCAAGGGGAAGACGTATGACAATTGTGGAAAGTAAATGGAAAAAGGTGAACACAATGGCGGATAAAAATACTTAACCTAAGGATTGCATACATCGATGAACGATGACATTATAGTCGTCGTCCTAATAAGGTGATGAAACCTGGTTGATCTGTACTTGGCACAATACGACACAAGGACAGTGCCGCTATGTCGCATCAATGCTGGTGGCAGTTAATATTATAGACTTAGTTACTAGAGGAACAATGCAAGGGGCGACTGAGCACGGGTTACATATATCTATACTCGTCATGGAAAATGATATACGAGGTCTAGGGACAAGCGTGGGTGTTTTAACTTCTAAGATATATAACATCTACTTCTCGGATGTAAGAACATACATAGATATAATTATGGCTGTCTGATGTGTTGGCATTGGCTCAACGTCGGGACAGGGCATGGGTGTTTTTAATATGAATGTATATTCCTGTTCATCATCTTTGTAGTTAAGAGTGTAGGACACGAGAGGGTTAGTGTACGTGAGGTGTGGAAAATGGTCAGTTTAGAAAAGGTAAATGGGTGTGTCCTGGAGCTGTTTAGCCCTGCGGGCTTGGGCCTGTCTGAAATGGCTGGCTCGGTCAGCTGGTCCTTTCGTTCTGTGGACCTTTCCTTTGGTGTTTCTGTGTGGTGTTCGTTCGTGGCTTCTGTGGTGGGCTTCTCGTTCTGGGGCATTTTAATTAGGCATTCGTTAATTACTGAAATATAGTTATTTCAGTTGATTTGCTGTGATCCATTTATGTATTAGTTATTATATATAGTTATTTTATATGTGATTATATACGGAATTATTTGTTATAATTATTATGTTCCTTCCAACAACCAACCATACTCCTAAAATCGATTTATGAAATTTACAAACACATGTGACACAAAGGAGCTTATTCTATAATTACTTTTCTGTTATGTTATCATTAGGATTATCACACTTCAGTGAGGAATGTGAGTGTTTTTAAACTTTTAGTTACATTAAAATAGTTTTCAAATGTAAACAAACAAAACAAAGGATACCAATTGTGTTAAGTTTAAGTGTCCCGTATATAATTTTGTTAACATTTAAACATACATTTTTTTACTGTGTAGGCTAACTCTAAATTATAATGATCTTTTAAAACCATCTGGTCCGGCATCTTTTGGGTAATTATGATAATTTGTTTAATCACTAATAACTATATTTTTGTTTTTTGTTATTTTCAATCAATGTTTTTTAGTTTGTCCCCTAGGCTAACAAAAACGCCTTCCCAGACAATATTCAAACTAAAAAAATGCCTACCTAGTTTGAAGGAAGTCTGAGAAGGCGTATCTGTGTACCTAAGGGACAAACTAAAATACATTGCTCGAAAAAGGCAAAAGCAAGACAAATTCTCAATAATAATTAAACAAAATATCATAACAACCCACAAAACATCGGACCAGATAGTGTTATACTCTATTGTTTGCCAGCTGATGGTAAATTGAATCCCTTAGTAGCTGATTTCTCGATACTTAATGGAAATATATGAAACTGCTATGGCTGTGTGTCATATGAATGGTAAGTTTTCCTAATTAACATCATATTTCGCTACAAAATCTACCTTATAGCCGAGTAACAGAGATAGAAACATGACAATTTACCCTCAGCTGGAAAACAATTAGACTATAGTAGCCATTAACCCCTTCAGTACGATCACGCCATTTTACCTTTGCTTCTGGCTAAAGGTAGACGATTGTATGCAGTTTCAGAAGGACCTATGTTATTCAGAAGGTTTATTGAAATCGTATTAACCCCTTTGAGTCCTAGAAGTACATTATTGGCTAAAGAAAATCGACTAATAGCAGCCAGCATAAGATAAAAACTACGTCATCGTGCTCAAGGGGTTAACCCCTTCACCACCATTACGTAATTTTCATCAGATTCTGGTTACCATTAGACGATTTTCTTTAGTTTATTATCTACCTCCACGACTCAAATGGGTAAATACGGTCTCAATAAACTCTCTGAATATCATGGATCCTTTTGAAACTGCATAAACTCATCTAAGTTTCTCCAACCCAAGAGTGAAACGTTACTCTCAAACTTTCTTCTATTCAACAGCTGAGCTCTGGAACTCTCTCCCAGAATCAGTCTTTCCCTCTTCCTATGACTTAAATTGCTTCAAACTCCGTGTGTCCAGTCATTTTGGATCGAACGTCCCTTGTTTTTGGCCCAGTCACTCTTTCAACTATGGGGGAGGCACTCGCTATAGGCAGTTGTGCCTTTTGCATCCCTCACTCACATAGAACAAAAAATAAACAAATAAACTAAAACATCGTATCTACACTAAGGACCAGTGACATAGTCTGCCTTCAGGAAACCTGGTACACAAAACAGGACTTAGGTAATTTGAACATATTAGATAAAGATTTCCATGGGTACGGGGTCTCCACTACGGACACACGTGATGGTATTGTGGCAGGTCACCCCCCAGGGGGAGTTGCAATAATGTGGAGATCGTGCCTAGATAGTGTAATTAAAACCATTGAGACAAATTTAAGCTGGTGTGCAGGAATACAGCTGGAAGTGGGACACAGAAAATTTGCAATATTTTGTGTTTACTTACCGTATCAGTGTGCAGAAAATGAAGAACTTTATTTGGAAAAGTTAGGGGAGCTTGGTGGCCTAATTTCTGAATTAGAGATAACGTGTTACTCAGTGGTAGGTGATTGGAATGCTACCCCTCACGAGTTGGGTGGTTCCATGTTTGCTAAACATATGTTAAGGTTTTGTGAGGAGCAAGGTTTAATTTTGTCCTCCAAAAACCTGCTTCCAGAAAATAGCTATACATATGTTAGTGAAGCATGGGAGACCAGGTCGTGGCTTGATCATGCAATCTCTAGCTCTGACTTTCATGACTCTATCTCAGAAATGGCCATAAGATACGACATTACGGATGACGACCACATACCTATAGAATTAACAATCCAAATTAATAAAGCACCGGAAATAACAGAAACTAGCAATAGCATGAAGGCAAAAGTTCCATGGAATGTAATCTCAAATGAAGAGTGCCAAATGTACTGTGATAAAACCAAAGACTTATTAAATAGGGTGCAATATGATGGTAATGGTGTAGCACAATGCAGGGATCCAAAATGTAGTGATGCACAACACAGAAAGGACATTATTAAATTTTACAATAGTATAATAGATTCTTTATCAAAAGCGGGGGAAAGTATTTTTAATAGCCGTAAATATAAGTCCTCATTCAATAAGCTAGGTTGGCAAGACTATGTGGCTGACCTGTATCAGGCCTCCAGAGATGCTAGGTCTCATTGGCTTGAAGTAGGTCAGCCTAGACAGGGGCCTATATTTGAACTTCACAAAAGAGCAAAGGCTAGGACCAAATATGCCATTAGATTTATTAAGCAAAATGAAAACCAATTAAGGAAGGAAGCCCTTGCAAAGAGTCTGGCAGAAAAGGATACGAACTGTTTTTGGAAGGACATCAGATCCATGCAAAATTGTAACACACCATTACCTGTCAGTGTTGAGGGGGTTACGGGTGAAGAGAACATTGCTGACTTATGGAAAACTCATTTTAAGGAACTACTTAACAGTGTAAACCAAAGGTCTACTAATGGTGCAATTCAATATGTGAAAGATAGTAATTATGAAGACATTAAAGTGACTGAAAGTGATCTTGAGAATGCCATAAGAAAACTTAACCTAAATAAAGCTTGTGGGCTGGATGGTATATATGCAGAACATCTTAAATATGCAGATAAGTTGTTAATAGATAAACTTAGTTCTTGCATCACCAGTCTATTTACGCATGGTGTCCTGCCGGAGTCTATGATATCCGTAATACTTGTTCCTGTCATTAAAGATAAATCAGGTAAAATTACAGCAAAAGACAACTACCGCCCAGTAGCACTTGCTAGTGTGGTGAGTAAGGTAGTTGAAATGATAATGCTAGAAAGAATGTCTGCATATATTGTCACCAGCAGCAATCAGTTTGGCTTTAAGAAAAATCACGGCACAGACCAATGCATATATGTGCTGAAAGAAGTGATTGATACATACAACAAACTAAATAGCTCAATTTTCTCTTGTTTTCTTGATGCAAGTAAGGCTTTTGATAGGGTGTGTCACAAAACCTTATTTGAAAAATTAGTTAACAGGGGAGTGCCTAGCTATATTGTTAGGATACTTATTTTCTGGTATGCTAATCAAAAAATGTGTGTAAGATGGGGCAACAACCTGTCAGGCTCTTTCGCCGTAACCAATGGTGTTAGGCAGGGGGGGATATTGTCTCCGTATCTTTTCAACGTCTACATGGATGATCTTAGTCTGGAGCTGAACAAGACTCGCACTGGGTGCTGTATTGGCAGCACCATTGTAAATCATCTCATGTATGCTGATGACCTAGCCTTAATCGCGCCCTCTGGAGCAGGACTGGATAAATTATTAAGAGTATGTGAAAAATTTGGAATCGAACATTCAGTCAAATTTAATCCTATAAAGAGCAATATCATAATATTTAAATCTAACCTTCTATTGAAATCAAAGCTACCTAAATTCCATTTGTATGAAGAAATTATAGAAGAAGTAAGTAAAGTAAAGTATCTAGGACACTATATTTCATGTGATCGCTCAGATGATGAGGATATGGGTCGTCAGCGAAGGCAACTTTACATGCAGGGAAATTCAATATTAAGAAAATTTCATATGTGCACATGGGATACAAAAATAACATTGTTCAACTCCTACTGCTCACCAATGTATACAGCACAACTATGGTGGAACTATAAGAAAATTACAGTGAATAGACTAAGTATCTCATATCACAATATCATGAAAATGTTTCTGGGGCTCTCAAAATATGAGAGTACAAGTACGCTATGTGCCTATATGAACTTACACTGTTACAAATCACTCATTAGAAAGCTAACATATAAATTCATTCACCGCCTTAACACTTCTGAGAACAGGATAATTAAAATGCTACAAACTCCAAGCATAGTGTACACCTCCAGGATCCAGGCACACTGGAGGAAGTTGCTCTATATTTAACCTTAAGTAATGATTTCAGGTCTGCTACTCTACAGAATTAGCATACCGGTACTGATCCTCATAGTGCAGTACAGTACCGATATTCCTATACTGTACTGTAGCAACATACTGTACCGGAAGCTAAATGATGTGAGGCATGGTACTGTACACAATTAGGACAGTGGTTTTGGTAACACAGTAGTTTGATGACCACTGTTTTTGGTTGAGGCAGTGCTGTGAACTACATGATAGCAAGCTGGGTATTATTTAATTTCTTTTTATTTTATGTAGCCTATGTACAGTAGCTTATATATATTTATATATATTTATGTTACTGTAAGGTATATATGGACCCCAGTATGGTCCCCTCTGTACTGTGTGAGTCTGAAATAAAGTATTATTATTATTATTATTATTATAATCAAAGGTAAACAAACGTCATGGTGCTGAAGGGGTTGGAGATATTGCCGACATTTTGACTCCTTTGCATGGAACCGATTCCCTTCCCAAATGTTAGAAATATTTGCCCGATGGCTTTAGTCGTTTATGAGTTATAGAGGTTTGTCCGTTTATTCTAGGCTGGGCAGAGATCGTAACCTCTAACATCTGTAACTCAAAAAGGGCTAGAGCAAATGAACTATCAATTTATATACTTATTTCCTAGCCAAGTCTTCCTATTTGGTAGAACAATTAGCTCGATTACTCCAGTCCCTTTTGAGTTATGAGAGGTTAGGGGTTACGATTTCTGCCCAACCCTAGAATTATTATTTTTATTTTTTTTTTATTTTTTATAGTGGTCAAGATTTTTGGCCTCCGTATTGTGAAAGTAGCTGTGATAGTGGCGGTGATAGTAATAGTGATGATGGTGATAATAGTAGTGATGAATGATAATAGTAGTATAGGTATATCTGTCCCCAGTCAGTCGATGCCCCTCCTCCCAACCAGCACCACCTTCATTCATATAGGCCTACTTCCTCACTCCATCCTTCCACCTCTCCTTCGGTCTACCTCTCCCTCTCTGTCCTTTCACCTCGCTCTCGTACTCCCTCTTAGTCATTCTCTCGCTTCCCATACATTCCATATGGCCGAACTATCTCAAGTTGTTCCTTTTCACACTTTCCAGCACATCTACCTCCACACCACACCTCCTTCTTACTTCCTCATTCGTCCATGTAACTCCGCACGCACTTCTTAAGTAACTCATTTCCACCGCTCTCACTCTTGGTCTGAGTCTCTTCCCGAACGTCCATGCTTCGCTTCCGTAAGTTAGTGTCGGGATTACCACACTGTCATGCAAGGACTTCTTCACTTACATACTGACCACTCTATTATTTTCTTGTTACTGCTTTCAACGTTCCTACAATTAGAGATGGTGGTAGTGAGAGTCCTAAGATATCAGATATATGTATCTAGGTACTGGGGTTCTTACTCTCGTATTCAGATATTCTGGCTACCTACCTATACATTTAGACTATAAGTAAATCATGATATAGGGAAATAGTTATACATATATAGTTGTTATAGAAGGGAGAAATGAACATTATAAAATGGAGTTCTTACTTCTTACATACATATAGGACTGAACTTTTTAACAGAGGCATAGGGGTGAGATTTCTCTATTTGCGACAGGGATAGGTATGGTTTGTCTGATTTTTATGGGAAAGGGCAATACAGGGTGATCAAAAAAGGAAGGCATGTATAGGGGTGGTGTTGTAGGTGTAAAGATGGTGGTAGCGAGAGTCCTAAGATATATATATAAGTATTACTCGCATCAGGCTGCATACCTATATACTTAGCATATAATTATATCATGGCATAGGGAAAAGTTATGCATACATAATGATAATAAAAGGAGTAATGAACATTGTAACGCAGGGTTCTTCCTGCTCACATACATATAGAGCTTAACTTTAAAAACAGAGGCATAGGGGTGAGATTTCCCTATTTGTGAAACAGGGCAGATGTGTGGCTTGTCTGATTTTTATGGGAAAGAGCGATGCAGGATGATCAAAAAAAGGAAAGTGTATATGTGGGTGTGTGGTGATTAACGTGTATGGTGGAGCTATTCTTCATCTCTGGGGAATGTGGTTATTTGTTGTAGGTTGTTGATACATGTTTATTTAAAAGGTTGAGAAAATGGATTTATGTTAGGTATCCTACATTTGAGACAGGTTATAATTGCAAGGTTTTGGTTTACATGGGGTGTAGTTATTTGTTGTAGGTTATAGGTACATGTTTATTTAAAAGGTTGAGAGAATGGATTTATATTAGGTATCCTACATTTGAGACAGATTATAATTGCAAGGTTTTGGTTTACATGGGGTGTAGTTATTTGTTGTAGGTTATAGATACATGTTTATTTAAAGGGTTGATAGAATAGGATTTATATTAGGTATCCTAAATTTTTAGACAGGTTATTATTGCATGTTTTTTGGTTTACATGGGGTGTAGTTATTTGTTGTAGGTTGTTAATACATATTTATTTAAATGGTTGAGAGAATGGATTTATGTTAGGTATCCTACATTTGAGACAGCTATATTGCAAGGTTTTGGTTTACATGGGGTGTAATTATTTGTTGTAGGTTATAGATACATGTTTATTTAAAAAGGTTGAGAGAATAGGACTTTTGGACGATGGGTCTTCTGCTTTTTGTTTCCTGCCTGGTTGGTGGGACTTTTTGAGGTATGAGGCCTTGGCCTTGACTCGGTGACGGGTGCGGCCGGCTTACTGGTGCTGGTGTTGTTTGTCTCTTCCCTCTTTCTCTTCTTCTTGTCTTTTGGTCCTTTCGCCGCTGGTACTTTTCCTTCGTCTGTGGTGGTTAGTTTTTCTCTGGGTGTTGGTGTCTCGGGTGTAGGGGTATTTCGTTTTCTGGGTATTTTAATGAGTGTGGGGAGGGAGAAAGTAGAAAAAAGGATAAGGAGGGAAGTTGAGGGAGCAAGGGGGTGGTTGAGACACATGTAAGGGGTAGAGAGGAGGTGGTGGTACGGAGATATGCCACCTAATCATATCGCTTTTTATCATTTTAGTTATTTGTTTTCCTCTAACATCTTTCATACCCAACCAGGCCAGCCCCCTCTCCAGCTCGCTTTCTTTCTCCCTCGCCCCCGCCCCTGCTCTCTCTCTCTCTCTCTTAACATTTTGTACAATTTAATAATTTTTCCATAACTGCTGCCCTAGATCCGGTTACCCACTCAGATCCTGGCTCTCGCTCACTCTCTGGCTCTCTCCCTATCTTGATGTTGACAGCATTATTAATATCCTAAGCATTCATTAATACTCAACATCAGGGTGGCGTCGCCAGTGTAAGTAATCATAGGATATAATTGTCGTGCTTCCTTTCAATCAGTTAGATCTTTTAGTTGTACCGGTGCCCAATGCCGAGGATTTATACATTTAACCACTTAGCTTTAGGAGAAGCAGGCCAATTGCCCATCAGAAAGGTTGACTATGATATGTGATTTTTTTTTTTTTTTTTTTTTTTTTTTACATATCCCATCAGAAAGGTCGACTATGATAAGTGAATTGTTATGCATCCAGCCAATTATACATTAATAACAACAGCAATAATCTAGATATGTGCCAGGAGAGATTTCCCGGGGTTTCTGAAACAAGGGAGACATGGTAGAGATGGAAGCACCACGGGAAGATCAGGAGGACGGCTTTGCCTCAGAGGAACGGATAATCTTGGAAGACTATGGCCTAGCAGATACTAAGTGTCTTAAGTGCGGAACAACCAATGCAAGAAAGAATTCGCGAAAATGTTCCGGCTGTCTTAGATCTATTAATTTATCTTGTGCTAAGCTGACAAAGAAAACATCAGGAGAACAACCAAACTGGAAATGTCTCGCATGCCCAGGGCCCACTGCAGAGCCAACCGGGGCAACACCGGCAACACCGGTTGCCGACTTGACCCAACTGGTGACCAAATGGAAAGCGCGGATCCAGGTCCTTGCCCGGGTACCTAAAGGAGCCAGAATCCAAGTGGCGGAGGCCCTTACAACCATCATAAACCAGGCCCTACAGCTCTAGACACCCCTCGCATGGGCACGGCTCCTGGGTTTCTCCTATGGGGCCCTCCGAAAACCACCCAGAACCAACATACAAGACCATCTTCAGGTTTCACTAGCCACCAGAGTGAAACGTCAAGTAGCACAGTATATGGATGGAAACAAACTGGTGGAACCCCCCGAACAGCAACCAAACAGGGCCCAGAAGCACCAGGAGAAGGAAGAGGAAGAGGCTGAACAGCTACGTAAGAGGGTCGCTGCGAAGCTGGCGGATAGTGACATCAAAGGGGCCGTCAGACTGTTGTCCTCTTCAGAAGGTTTCGCTGGTCAAGGCACCGAAGTTGTTGAAGCCCTACAAGAAAAGCACCCACCTACACCTAGGGACCTAAACCTCCCCCCTGCCCCAAATGACCAGATGCGCCAACCTTTAGTTGTCACGAAGGAGCAGGTGGTCGCCGCAGTGACTTCATTCCCAGCAGGCTCAGCCGCGGGCCCAGATGGTATCCGACCCGCCCACCTCAAAGGCCTCTTGGGTCAGGGATCAGGAGCTGCTGGGGAGGCACTCTTGGAAACCCTCACCAAATTCATCAACATGGTTTTAAGAGGGGAAGTACCCGACTGTGCCACACCCCTATTTTTTGGGGCATCACTCTGTGCACTGGCAAAAAAAGATGGCGGTGTGCGCCCCAATAGCAGTAGGAACAACACCTTCCGCCGCCTTGCCACAAAGGTGGGTTTTGAAACCACTCTCGAATGGCCTAGGTCAACACTTAAGACCAGTTCAACTAGGTTTCGGAACTCCAGGGGTGTGTGAAGCTGCTGTACACACAACCCGCACCTACCTCAGCCAAGCCCAAGAAAAACGAGTGCTTCTAAAGATTGACATGCGGAACGCATTCAACAGCATTCGCAGGGATGTCTTCCTCCGTGCAGCTCAAGAACACATCCTGGCGCTCTACCCACTACTTTGGCAGGCTTATTCCAAACCTTCAATCCTGATTTGTGGCGAGACGGTAATCCCATCAGAGACCGGGTTACAGCAGGGAGATCCAGGTGGTCCTGCTCTTTTCTCAATAGGGGTGGATGCAGCAGCTAACAAAGTAAGGTCAGAGCTGAATGTATGGTACCTGGACGATGCAACCTTGGGTGGGTCAGTAGAGAACGTTCTAACCGACCTAAATAACATCGTAACTGACCTCGCCAGGCCGGGCTAGTGATAAATGACACCAAATGTGAACTTGTCCTCCTCAACCACACACGTGAACAAGGAGAAGAGACTCAGGGCCCTGTTCCGAAACATATTGCCAGGTGAAAAGCCCCTTCAGGAGCACCAGCAAACCCTAGCGGCTTCCCCACTAACTCTGGCAGCAATCCCACCAGCACTTCAAGTTAAAAAGGAGGAGCTTCAACGTCTCGTGAGTCGCCTGATACACATCGATGCCCACTCAGCTCTGGCCCTGCTCAAGAACTGTTTCTCCATCCCAAAACTCCAATACCTCCTGCGCACATCGATGACTTACACGAACAATGGCGGCCTCCAAGAATTAGACAGCATAATCCGAGAAGCAGTGACCAGCATCACCAACGTGGAATTTAAAGAACGGGCCTGGACACAAGCCACCCTTCCTGTCCGCCTCGGGGGCTTGGGCATACGGAGAGCCTCGGATATTGCCTCCCCAGCCTTTATCTCTTCCCTCATCGCGACCAACGACCTCGTATTGTCCATCCTTTATTCTAAACCCGGAATGACACTTAATGGGGACGTAACAGCAGCGATTAACACCTGGAAGGGAAGTACAGGAGTAGAGGAGGAGCCTCAGGGTACCTCCAGGAGCAAGCAGAAAGCGTGGGATACCATCTCGGCGAAGAAAACTCAAGAAAATCTCCTAACCAATGCAGACCAGGTTGCAAAGCACGCCTCCAGGCAGCCGCCCGTTCGGAGAGTGGCTTGTGGTTACACGCCATCCCCATCCCACCTCTTGGAACTCACTTGGATGCTGAAGCGCTCCGGGTCGCCATCGCGCTCAGAGTGGGTGCGGCAGTTTGTCACCCACACACTTGCAAGTGTGATGGGAGGATGGATGCTCAAGGTCACCATGCCTTGTCATGTAATTACAACGCAGGCCGCCTGCCAAGACACTCTGCACTAAATGATGTCATAAAACGGGCCCTGCAGAGTGCTAACCAGAGTGCTAACTGTGCATCAATCCTCGAACCACATGGACTTCACAGAGAAGACGGCAAACGGCCAGATGGGATGACCACTTTCTCTTACAAGAATGGCCGGTGCCTCGTGTGGGATGCCACATGTGTTGACACTTTCTCCACAACCAACGCCGCCAGAAACGCCGACGAAGCAGGTGAAGCCGCCCGGATAGCAGAAAATAAAAAGCGAGAAAAATATCAAGCAATCGCCAGAATTCATCAGTTCGAGCCCCTGGCATTCGAAACTTCAGGAGTCTTCAGCCCTACCACCCTTAAGATGGTGAATGAAATAGGCCGTAAAATCAGAGAAGTTTCAGGAGAACCCCGGGAAACCCTCTGGCTCAAGCAAAGACTAGGGATGGCTATCCTCCGGGGCAATGCCACCAGCGTCATGAGCTCAGTTCGACAGGACTGGGACATGCCACTGCGTGAGGCCCCGGCAGGAGTGGTGTATCCGTAGTCTTTCCACAGTAGGGTAAAACAAAACATAAACCTTATTTGTATGAAACATGTGTGATGCACATTAATAAAAGGGGATGTGTCGGATGGTTGAAAGCCACAGTTGCTCGCGCGTTTGGGGCTAGCAACACGTATTATGAAAAACATGCATCCTCCTTCATTCACTGTCCCCCCCCTTCACTCACTCAACCCCACAATTTGCCGGAGGATAACAGGTTTTTCACAATACGTAGACGGAGGTCTTTTTAAAAAAAAAAAAAAAAAAAATCATATATTGGTTCCATTTCACCGGCACTGGTGCGTGTTTTTTAGTTTAACCCGCTGGACCCCAGTGACGCACGTTTTGCATCACCTATGTATGTAACGCACAGTCCCAGCGACGCAACACCTGCGTCCGCAATTCCGCCCTTTTTTACTCCTGTCGTACGGCACCTATAGAGGGTTCAAATTTCTATGGGAACTACTTTATGATGTGGCAGAACGATAGCAGTAGCTGGCAACCCCCCAAGTCTAGCCGCGCAGGTCTGGGGACGTGCGGGACGCCGCCAGTTTACACCCTTACCTTGGGATTGTTACACTATGTCGGACCGTTCTCTTCGCCACCCACACAGGGGTGTTAGTGTTGAACAATTAAGCCCTTGCAATGCTGGATGAGAGTATTGAAGAAGATAGTGACACTGAATCATGTGATGATGATTCAGGGGAGTATTACCCATCGCTGATAGAGATAGAGGAGATGAGAGAAGAGCACCCCATTGTTGCCACCTCTCGTCGCCGCGTCGCATCTGCTGCGCATGGGGGGAGGGTGTCTCACCCCCCCCCCACCCCCCCCGCTCCCCAGGACATTATTGACTCCCCAACAAGTGCAGAAAGGGACGAGGATGACCCATACCCCATGGCATTCGTCAAAATTCCTGCAGGTCATCGTAGGGGTGAGAAGAGACCAGCTGAGGATGAGGAGGAGGAGGAGGCTGAGAGGAATGAACCCACTCCTCCCTCACAACAGGTGCGTTCTTTCTCCCCCACGCCTACCTTCACCACCACCTCCCACTGTCTCCCCACTAAAAGCTGCAAACCCTAACAAATTCTATGGGTTGTGCTTGGGTGCAGCTATCTTGACAGCACAGCCATTGTCTTCCTCAGACGAAACAGATGAGGAAATGCCTGGCCTACAATCATCTCCCCCATGACACATCACAGATACCTCAGACCCCACCACGATGCCCTACCGGCCAACGTAGGCTTGGGCGTGTACTTTCCCATGGGCGTGCCACCCGCGGCCGAAGGTGTCCCTGGTACGCCGCCGCAGCAGTGGATCAAGATCCAGGTCCACATCAAGGTCGACGTCAAGAGGCAGGACGACATCCTCCCGCCCTGGGGCCCCTGGGGCCCCTGGTGGTGACCCCTATTTTGACGACAGCGGCGACGAAGGTGCTGTCGATGAACCAGAGTGGAATTGGGTGGATGGGGAAATTTTTTGTCCCCACACAATATAACTTTGTAGGTGAGATGGATGCCAGAGCTGCGATCCCCAACCGAGGCCGAGAAACTACCAGACTTGCTGTTTTCCTGCAGTTTTTCACAGGTAACCTCTTGTCCCTGATTGTTGACCAGACGAACTGGTATAACTACTATTTCTTGGCTGGGAAAGAGCAGTCGAAACACTCTGCCCGATTATCATGGCAAACTCTTGACGCCTGAGAATTTTACACGTTTCTGGCCATTGTCATCTTGATGGGGGTGACAAAGAAGTCTTCAATTAAGAAGCATAGTGCTGGTCCTGGGAACCCCTCACCCTCACCCCGATCTTTGGACAAATCATGATTAGAAACAGATTCTTGGCCATAATGGGGAATCTCCACTTCATTGATATCCTGGCAAGCCACACACGAAACCAGGACCAACCCAGGGCTATGAAGGACTCGATGGAGAGAATACAACCTATCTTCGAGTACCTGAAGGTGAAGTTTGCTGCCGCCTTCAGACCCCATCAGAAGCTGATTATTGACGAGAGTTTGCTGCTGTGGAGGGGAAATATCGGCATCCGGCCGTACAGTTCTTAACATAAGAAGTGACGGTGGTGCCGTCGGAGTAGAAAAGAGGAAGGAAAGACAAGGAAGTAAAATTATTGGAAAGGTTGTTTGCTACATGACAGAAAGCTTGGCGAGAGCTATACTGTACAGTAGTTGGAAAGTTCAGAACATTTATTATTGAAGAAAGAGTTATTGGCGAGTCGAAGAACAGATTTGGCTTGATTCCAGGCAGAAACATACAAAGTGCGAGATTTATTCATTTGAATGCTTCCTCCTTATTGCGAACAGCAGTAAAATAAGTGAGAGTAAACCAAAAAAAATGTTTGCATTAATCAGAAAGAAAATGGAATGTATGCCTCCATGCCTGAGATGAATACCATAGTACAGTAATGCGTTCATCACACTACGTGGGACCCCGGCCATAGAAAGAAAAATAATTCCACAGGAAATCAAAGAAGTACTGCCAAAGAGCAGTGTGGTATTTTCTCCTCTCTGTATGTTGATGATCAAGCTATTTGGTTCTCTGCCTCCTGAATGTCTACTGCTGAGGCCTAAGAGACGCCTTCAGTTGGCTTGGACAAGGTTTCTACCTGGGCGAGTCATCGTCATTTCCGCTTCTTCCCCGGAAAACCGGTGGCTATGCATATCTGCAGGCTCAGAGGATTCACCCTGATCCTGACTTGTTTCTAGATGGTCGTTGGCTTCGATGTGTAGACGAGGTTAAATTCCTGGGTTTGACCTTTGATAGTTGTCCGATATGGTTTTCTTTTGGTTGTCGAGCCCAAGTTCTTGTTGGGGAGCACTCTTTACCGTGGCTCCCTGTTGCTCCTTTTAAATTTCCGGCTGTTGCCCCTTGGATCCTTCCAGTTGTTCGTATTTGCTGCTATTTCCCCTTGTCCAAAACTATAGTCCCTGGGGAGGTTGTGTGGATTTCCTTTTTGGAGCATGCCTTGCAGCATGCTAGTTCTGTTCTTGTTATTATGGATGGTTCCAATTCCGGTGCTGACGTCTAGTTTGGTGCGATGTGTGCTGATTTCAATCGTAGTGGTTCTCTCCCCTCTTGAGCCCGTCTTTACGGCAGAACTTTCTGCTGCTTTATTGGCTCTTTCGGTGATGGCTCTCGGACAGTTCTCTGGTCCCTAGAGTCTATTAGTTCCCCTCACCTGCTGGTTTTAAAGATTTTTAGCTGGTTGGTTCTTCTGGGTCCCTGCTCATGCATCTGTTGAGGGTAATGTGTGGGCAGATGGTGTGGCCATGGCAGCTGGGTCTCTTCCTGCACATGTAAGTCTCCTTGCTTACCAGGATTTTTACCCGGAGATTTAGTCTGCTATTCGGTTTGCATGGCAGCGGAGGTAGGATTGTATTGGTGTGAACAAGCTAAAGAAGGTGACCTGTACTGTGTCCTGTCCTTGGAGCTATTCGCCGATGCCCCGCTATTGGGAGACGACACTTACTCGCCTCAGGATTGGGCATTCCCGCTTCACCCACTGGTACTTGATGTCTGGGGAGGCTCCGCCATACTGTGATGACTGCTTGGTCCTGCTGACTATCAAGCACATTTTAGTTGAATCTCCCAGCTTGGGGGAGTTACGTTGGCAGCATCTTTCCCATTGTTGTGGGTCTGATGGTGCTTTCTGTCTTCCCTTGGTGCTAGGGAATTTTGCTTGTTGCCCAGGAGGTGGCACTTTCACATTTATTGAAGAGGCTGGTTTTCTTCTCTTTTGTGAGTTTATATGTTTCTCAACTTAAATCTTTCTTTGACTTAACTTTTACATTTCATTCTCATAATTAACAATTACAGTACACTGTGGTGTGCTCCGCTGCATGTCTGCCTGTTGAGACCGGAACTTCTCTGGGAGGTCAGGGGCCGGGGGAGTGCTGGAGTACACTTAGTGATCCCTGGTCTCTGGGTTATCTCCTGGGTGACTTACATGTTTTTTTTTTGGTTTTTTTCCCCCAGTTCGGGCTCTGTCTCGAGTCGACCACCCCCAGCTATGGGGTTATGTGTCTGAGTATATACATACATACAAATATGATAAGTTATATCATTAGACTTATTTTTATTAGGATCGAAAATAGATTTCTATAATATATCCCTAGACCAATTTGTTTTTTGTTAGAAGCCGTAATGAAGGGGTGGCGTTTGTCACGAATTGCTAGGTCAAGTTGCCAGGGCTTGACATCTACCAATAACATTTTGACAGAGTGTGTTTGACCTCCCGACCCTTTGATCAGCAGCTGACGCTTTACTGACTATGTCACGGCTCGTGATCAAATATGAAGTCCAAAATAGACAGATTACATATAGATATATAGATACTAGAAGATAGATGGACCAACAAATATAAACTACCTTATAATACACCAAACCCAAAGCTTAACCCCTCCAATCCCAGCGCCGTATATATACGTCAGTAGATAAGTAACTCCCCAGTCCCAGCGACGTATATATCCGTCAGTAATGTACTTTCCTTGTAACTGCCTGTACAACCCTGTTACCAGTTACCACGACCTTTTGAGCACTGCTCCCGTGTTGGCAACACTTCTCAGCTTATATGAGACCCACTGAAGGGTGACAGAGTCAGTCTTGCCTCATCTTTGGAGGTGGATAGGTCGTCTCTCCTGCCATTTTTGCCACATTGCTTGGGACTGCTGGGGACTTTTATTACTGTATCCTACGGTACAGTACGGGTTAAATAATACCAAACAGTAAAGCCATTCTTTATTACAAGGTTAAAGATGATGGTAACTTTCTACACAACTTCCCTCTCTATAGGCATTGGATAATCTATAAAAATATGTACAAAATATTTTCAGTTAGTCATAGAGAAAATCCACAAGGGTGAGGATGATACACTGCAGGGGGTTAATATGGCCTCTACGTATCATAAAAAATATAATCTTTCACTTATATATACAAAACATTAATACCAATTGGACCCTTCGTCTTTTGGGAATAGGTGTTGGTTTTATGAAGAACTATTTTGCCAATTACTGTAGTATTGTATTAATCTTAGTTACTTTTTAAGATACTTTTAAAAACTATTCCAAAAATGTATGCTAATAATAATTGGTTTACGAAGAGACTTAATTAATCATTAGTTGGTTTTGGGATAGACCTTAAAAGATAATCAAATAATCTTAATTAAGTTCACTTGGTTTTGAAATAAACTTAAATCAACTATTCTACATACCAATTAATTTAGCTGGTTTGGGAACAGACTTGAATACCTAAATTGTCAAATTTACATAATTTCAGTTGCTTTTGGAATAGGATTCAACCAAACTATTCCACCAATTTAATATATATAAATTTAACCCTTTCAGTACTGGTGATGTCTTTATTATTTTATTTCAGATACATTTAGATGATTTATGAAGCTTAGGAAGGATAAATGGAAGCTAAAAGGATTAAGATAATCTGTAGCTGATAGTAGACGATAGTGCGTTATGTGTGTGATTACAGTAGTTTGTTTGGGAAACAGATTAACTTGCTCATGTAGTAATGTACACCCTATGTGGTGGACTGTTCTTTTATTTCATAAATTTTATTTTAGTAAGCGTTGTTTCCACATAGCGATTTTGATAAGTTAATTTGACTTTATATTGTCTTTGTCCCAGTTTTGGTTTGTTTAGTTTGCAAGTTTTACATTTTAATTGGCAGATATCGATCCTTCCTTAGCTGCATAAAATCGTCTAATAGTTGCCAGAACATAATGAAAAGGATGTCACCGGTATTGAATCATTTAAGTTATTTTGTTCAATATAAGTACTGTGGTGATGTGTGTATGGGCCTTTTGCGGGAAATGCTTATAGTTAAAGATATAAAGCAGCACAGGTATCATACAGCAAATAAATGCATAAATTATAAGGCGAAAAAACTCCTATGTTAAGTTGAACAGTCGTGAGCTTTTGGATGACACTGTTTATTATAATATAGAGATCTTTCAGTCGACAAACACTGCTTTGTGGTTTTTTTTCATTTCATAATATTATTTTGCTAACTCTTCCATGTGTTATTTCCACAGTGATTTTGATAGGTTCTTTTGCCTTTATATTGTCTTTGTCCAAGTTTTGGTCTGTATATTTTGCAAGTTTTACATTTTAATTGATACACAAACCTTAACAATGTCAGTGGTAATACTATAGTTTCAAAGCCAAGCAAAGCAATCAAGTAATCTTTGGTAGCCTTATCATTTTCCATATCTTAAAAAAAAAAAAAAAAAAAAAGTTCCTACCCGGGCAAATGAAACTCAAAATACCAAGAAAAAAAGAAATATATAATAAATTCCCCCTCCTCAAACCTTCAGGAAATAAATGTCATGGTGGAAACAAGGCTGATCTATTGTCTGCTAAAGGATCTCTTAATAATAATGACAAGAAATCTACAGGGGAGTATCACAAATTCGCAAAAGTACCTCAGTCGGCATTAGGACTTATGGCTATGCTGTAGCAAACTGTGTCAAGGTCTGTTTTCTTAATGACCATTATAATTATATACTGTACTGTACTGTACAGTAAACTTCATAACGGTCGCACTAATAAGTCATGTCTCAGCTGTCATTACGTTTGGCTTGCTCTGTGCTGTATTAATGTCTGTCAGATGTTGAATAGGGTGGGTAAGTGTATGGACATGTTTGTATATTTCACTCGATATGAAGAAATGAAGCTTAGATATTGCTGATACCAATTATTGATCAAAACATACTTGGTGCCGAGACATCACTTATTAGCGCGATTGTACACATAATTAACTTATCAGTTTCCTCAATTAGAGCATTATATAACTCAAAATAATCACTAACAAATTATCTGAATCTAATACTGATTATAGACTAAATTTGTTATGATTTTTTGGAAACTATTAAGATGGAAACATTCTGATAACTTCAGATTTCAAAAATAAACTTAGCGATTTTGATTAGTTATTTTGCCTTTATATTGTCTTTGTCCGAATTTTGGTTTGTTTAGTTTGCAAGTTTTACATTTTAATTGTTAGAAAATGTGGATTCGCAATATGTCCACCAAACTTGCCTTTACTTTCTGATTTTTTAACTCCACTGTAGTACTGGGTGCATCCATCTAACATTACAAGAATAGTTTGTAACTCTTCAGTAGTCGCAGTAATAGAAACTCCCGTATTCTATCCTTCAAACATTTATACTCCGTTTAATTTCAGCTGACGGTAAATAGACCACTTGCAAGTTTCAGGCTATAAGGAAGTTGGTGCCGTAAACATCGATATTAAACAGAAATGCAATAATAATGTAGGTTTCTGATGGATAAAAAGTATGTTGAATTGGGTTTTATAATTTTATCAAATTACAGTATTACAACCATATCATAGCTGGTAATTCTGCTAAATATCAATATCTACAGCTCCGACTTCCTTATAGAACGAAACTCGCAAGTGGTCAATTGAATCCCTTAGTAACTGATTTCTCGATAACTAACGGAAATCTAAGAAACTGCTATGTCTCTGCGTCACATTAGTGCCAAGTTTTCATTATTAACAACACATTTTGCTACAAAACCTGCATAATAGCGGAATAATCAAGACATAGAATAATCCACATAGCGATTTTGATAAGTTAATTTGACTTTATATTGTCTTTGTCCCAGTTTTGGTTTGTTTAGTTTGCAAGTTTTACATTTTAATTTTACCGTCAACCGGAAAAAAAATAGAGTATAGTTGAAGATTTTCTTATACTTTCTTATACAAAAGATATGTATACCATTATTAATTAAAATACAGTTCATGGATTTCAATGGTTTATAAAAGGATACTGAATATATATATTACTGAATACCATCTCAGAACAGGTTTCCCTCACTATCCGATGCCCCAATTTACGATATTATTATAGGTTTTTAGGTGTTTGTGCTTGGAGTTGGCTGGTCCGAGAACGCATGCCCATTTACCCCATAAGTTTTAGGCTTTGCTATATGATTTTTCTATTTAAGATCGGGTTTTCAGGAACGTAACCCAATCGTAAATAGAGGGAGACCTGTACTGACGAATGTGTATGTATAATTATGTTTTTATACTCCCAGCCGGACTCAAACCACCGACTGTTGGGGGTTCGAGTCCGGCTGGGAACATAAAGAAACATTTAGTAGCCCACATGTATTTGTGAGATATACTTGATGGATAATTATATTAAATGGTAAAATATTTCATAACACTGTATACTGTACGGTGGCGCTAATAAGTCATGTCCCAGCTGTCATTACGTTTGGCTTGCTCTGTGCTGTATTAATGTCAGTCAGATGTTGAATAGGGTGGCTAAGTGTAGGAATATGTTTGTATATTTCGCTCGATATGAAGAAATAAACTTAAATATTGCTGATACCACTTATTGATCAAAACATACATGGTGCTGAGACATCACTTATTAGCGCGACTGTACAGTACACTGAAATCAATATGTGCATAAATAAAGTGGCTAAACTTGATTAAAAACATTCCACAATATTAGTATGATATCAACATCCAAATTAATGAAACTGCAATGACCACTTGCGAGTTTCAGGCTATAAGGAAGTTGGAGCCATAAACATCGATATTAAACAAAAATACAATAATAATGTAGGTTTCTAATGGATAAAAAGTGTGACGAATTTGGTTTTATGTATTTATATATGCAATACAACCATATTTTAGCTCTTAATTCTGTAAAATATCGATGTCAACAGCTCCAACTTCCTTATAGAACGAAACTCGCAAGTGGTCAATTAATGAAACTGCAATTATTATTATTATTACTATTCATCCGAAGCTGTGGGAATATTTGAACATGTGACTAGTGGCAGGCTTAATTAGTTAATAAAAACATAAATACAAATGCATATAAATAATAAGCTGGTAAACAGTATAACCCACAAATTACAAATGTTCAATCATAATAACTAAATTGACCACTTGCGAATTTGAGGCTATAAGGAAGTTGGGGCCGTAAACATCGATATTAAAGAGAAAAACAATAATAATGTGGGTTTTTTATGGATAAAAAGTATAATAAAGTTGGTTTTATGTATACATAAATGTATTATGACCGTATTTTAGCTGATAATTCTGCTAAATATTGATGGCCACAGCTCCAACTTCCTTATAGATCAAAACCCGCAAGTGGTCAATTGGTGTGGTAATGATAAATATAGTGCATTACAGGTATTTTTTTTTAAACCTTCAACATTGAATTTGAGCAATTTGTCACCATCTCAGAGCTGTCTCTCTCCACAAGACTACTGTACTTACATTACAGTAGGAAATGGTGCAACTATTTACAAAATATTTGAATTTCAGTACCGTAGCTTAGCAAATAATAATTGTTGCAAACTTTACTCACATTTTTCTGAGATTGCTTTCTGAAGACAACTGTAGTTGGCTCAAAGGTAACATTGTGCGAGAATGTTAAAATAAAACTAAAGCACTTTTATGAAATAAGGTTTTGTGCTTCAACACATTTAGTTTCTTTAACCGCTCCAGTAGATAAGTAACTCCCCAGTCCCAGCGACGGATATAGTCGTCAGTAATGTACTTTCCTTGTAACTGCCTGTACAAGGCTGTACCAGTTACCACGACCGCTTGAGCACTGCTCCCCGTTATGGCAACACTTCTCAGCTTATATGAGACCCACTGAAGGGTGGGAGGGCCAGTGTTGCCTCATCTCTGGAGATGGATAGGTGGTCTCTCCTGCCATTTTGGCCACATTGCTTGGGACTGCTGGGGACTTTTTATTACTGTATCCTACGGTACAGTACGGGTTAAGAGTAAACAAATGGAAAATATAATTAAGATTAGAACATTGAATATTCTTACTCAAATATTCAACATTTAATTGTTAATGTTTTCATTGAAGAAATTATAATGTACAGTAATTGTAACTTTCCTTATCAACTATCTTGTTTAAAATACAGTATGAAAATCATGTTGTCTTTAATATAGAAGTTTACACAATGAATATACAGTACTATAAGGGCAATAACAAGCTACATCACAGATCCATAGCTAGGCACAGAAGACGCTTCTTCGCAAACTTACTTTGATGATTGAAACTAGAGCAAACTGGCAGTAAATATCCACACCTATTTCTTGGTGGACTCTTCCCAAATGATAGAAACATCAGCACGATTGCTTTCATTCATTTCGAGTTATGAGAAGTTAAGGGGTCCAGATTATTGTCCACACCTATATCTTGGTGGACTCTTCCCAAATGATAGAAACGTCAGCCCGATTGCTTTCATTCATTTCGAGTTATAAGAAGTTAAGGGGTCCAGATTATTGTCATGTTCGTTGGCGCTACCTATACCCACACATTTTCCGTGACTAAAGCTGGGATGGATCTTGGGCTGGAAACCCTTGCCTCCGACAAATACATTTCCACGCAAACGTAAGAAAATAAATTGACCACTTGCGAGTTTCGTTCTATAAGGAAGTTGGAGCTATCGACATCAATAGTAATCAGAAAAACAATAATAATGTAGGCTTCTGATGGATAAAGAGTATGTTGAATTGGATTTTATGTATTTATAAATGAACTACAACCATATTTTAGCTGGTAATTCTGCTAAATATTGATGTCTACAACTCCAACTTCCTTATAGAATGAAACTCGCAAGTGGTTAATTGAGTTATCTTCCTTGACATTTTGTTTCTATGCAGAATACACAGCTAAAATATTATATGATACATAATAATCAAATATTAATAATACATTTATAAATGAATAAAACCAGATTGATTACACTATTTATCCATCAAAAACTCACATTACCACTGCATTGTTTTTTAATATCTATATTCACAGCTCCAACTTCCTTATAGCCTGAAACTCGCCAGTGGTCAATTAAATTTATGAAAGCATGTGATCTTACCGGGATTCGAACCTGGGTTACCACATACAGATCTAAAACACTCTAAGCATTACACCATCAAGACCGTTAATAAAATATGAAAACAATTAAAACAATAAAATTATGACAATAAAAATATATATACAAATTATTATTGCTTACTAATTGGCTAGTTTACCCTACTCACTCCCTCTACTGACCAGGTTGTTCTTACCAACCTTCGCGTCGGCCATACCAAGGTGACACATGGGTATTTAATGACTACACCTAGGCCTCCACCACCTTATTGCCATCACTGTCAAACTGTTCCCACTGTCGCCCATTTGCTGTGCGAATGCCGCAAATACACAAATGAACGACTGCGTTATCTTCGTAACAAGACTCTTCCTGCATTGCTTTGTGATTCTCCTACCTTTACCTTTGCTCCAATCCGCTCCTATCTACACGCTATACATATACAGTGCTCCCCCACTAAATGCGCCTTCAGTAAATGCGGATTCCCTATACAGTATGCAGTGGCTAATCAGAAATAATATATTTTAAGGACTCTGTAAATGCGGCTCGAAATTCTGTATATGCGGTTTGGCCGTTTTGATTCAAGGGGAAATACGTACTTCCCGCCATATTACCGAGTGTCGCCTACCGAAAATGCGGCCGATATCCTCCCTCCCTTCCATCACGCCCAGCAGTCCTCTATCTAAATGGGGTTATATTTGTTGTTTTATTTAATATTTCTAATGTAAAGTGTATCTTTCTTTCAGAAGTGGTTATTGGGTGGGTTATCGGGTGTATGGTAGGCTAAAAAGGGGTTAGTTCGGAGGGGCTGTCTGACCATAAGCATTTATTCCCATTGATTATTAACTCCACAATATGCGGATTCCGTAAATGCGGCGCATTTTGCAGCCCATATACTGGGGGTGCACTGTACATACATAAAATTTTAAGACCGAGTGCTCCACAGATACGTGCAGTTTCAGTCTCTTGTCCTAATGGCGGCGTTCCAGGCAACCCTGTTAAGGGCTGCTTCACTTGTCAAGTTCTTGGATTTGAGATTGGCACGTATAGTCATATCCCAGGTCTTCCTCGGTCCACCCCTTGGTGCAGCTCCCTCCACAATCACAGACCTGCATTTTTTCACCCAATTTTGTTCATCCATTCTCTCCACATGTCCATACCATCCCAGTCTACTTGTACGCATCACCTCGCTAATACTCTTTATACCTAAACGTCTCCTCAGCTCAACATTTGTTATTCGATCCTGTAGCCTGGCCCCACACATCTATCTCACCATTCTCATCTCATTACCTTCCATTCTGTTGACATCCTCTACTTTAACGGCCAATGTTTCTGAGGCATACGTCATTGCACTTCTAACACATGTGAAGCATACACCTTTCCCTTCAGGGGGAGAGGCATTCTTTTCATGGTCAGGATTGGCAGCAGTTCTCTGAACTTCCCCCAGCCACACCTAATTCTAGCAACAGTGGCAGCCTCGGCCCCACCACCGGCAGAGATGGTATCTCCTAGGTAACAAAACTTGTTCACCAGCTCCAATGACTCATTTCCAAAATTCACAGCCACAGGGTCATCACTTAACACAAGCTCGCCTTTGCACACTACGCACTCAAATTTCTCTATTTCTGACTTATCCTTCGGCAGGGGCCCCTTTATTCTACTACAGCGCTTACTCCCATGGTGTACCCAACATCGACAGATGCTACATTGAATTGAGTTAACGCCCACTCCCTTTCCACACACTGCACATGGGTATGCACCGCTCTTTTCCACATTGCCTCGTCTCAATCTACAATGCATAAACTTGGTTATGTTAATACAGTATTGACTCTTAAACCCTTGCTTGCCATGTCCTCTCTCCACTCTCTGAATTTGGCCTCAGCATCTTGCATACTGTCAGCTATTAGGACTAAATCGTCTGCATAAAACAGTTCCAACGGGAGTCCGCTTCGAAAAACTCTAGACAGTGCCTCCAAGACCATAATAAAGAGGAGGGGGCTTTACACTGAACCCTGATGGACTCCAACACGGACTGCGAACTCATCACTCAGTACACCCTTCACCCTCACCGCACTTCGCGAATCCTCATACATCTTCATTATCACACGCACCAGCCACTCTTCCACACCAAGTTTCCTCATAGCCCACTGCACAGCATCTCTAGGCACCCTATCAAAGGCCTTCTCCAGGTCTACAAACACAAAGTAATGATCCCTGCCTTTTAGTAAGTATCTTTCCTGTACCTGCCTGACTATGAAGAGGGCATCGGTTGTACCCCGTCCTGGCATAAAACCAAACTGCATATCATCAATGGAGATGCTTTGCTTGATCGAACCCTTAAAGACTCTCTCACAGACCTTCATGATTTGGTCGAGCATTTTCAGGCCCCTATAATTTCCTCTATCTAGCGCATCCCCTTTTCCTTTGTATATATTTACTATTACACTTTTGAGCCAATCCTCAGGGATTTTCTCATCTTTAATAATGGTGTTTATCAACTCAAGTGACTAAATTTACACCAGTCTCCCCTGAGGCTTTTATCATCTCAGCGACAATGTCAGAGCAACCTAGAGCTTTACCGTCCTTCATTTTATTGATTGCGTCGCTCACTACAGTCAATGAAATCTGACTGACCTATTTCTGATCTGTCCCCCCCACTTTCTCAACATATCATTGGTCTCCTAGCCTTATAAGTGGCGTTCGCTCAGAAGGCTAGTATAAAATCTTGCATCATCATACCCTACTCACACTATACAGATTCTGCAGTAAAGGAACAACATTGGAGGGCTTTAAATATTTATTCTTGGCAGCGAGGTTCAAGTGAGCTACAGTTTTTGGTGTCTGTAATATAATAAAATAAATCAATGTATTAACCTCTTCACTACCGGTAGGCCTACTGTCCTAATAACTTTATTCTGGCTACTATTAGACAATTTTATCCAGTTAAAAAAGGGCCTCTAGCAACTAACAGGTATCCAAGTATCTCATTTAACCCTTTTTACTACCACAGATCCTTCTTAAACTGCACGAAAACGTCAAAATTTAGCTAGAATATAATACAGAAACGTTGGCGGTACAGAAGGGGTTAAAGGTTTTATTGGAATTATTGCTATATTTTAGATGGGGTTAAGGGGGGATAGGCCGGTTTTCTGGACCACTTTCTCCCTCATGTTTAGCCCCATTAGTTTTCAGATGTTAAGATGTTTGCCCCATTACTTAGTTGATTTCAAGACCTTTTGTCCCATTTCTTCGTCAATATTTAGACCTTTCGTGCTATTTAGGTGTCTACTTTTTCCCTGGCGAACGATAGTGAGCCTGTAATGTTGGAAGAACCGGCCTTCGGTCGGGACATTTTTCTACCGAAAAATGTACAAATTAATCTAGAAGGGGGATCTATTGGATGTTTTTTTTAAATTTGATGGAGGTCTAGGGAGAAAACTAGAAAAATAATGAATACATGCAAAAATTGCCCAAAAAATGAACCATCTCCCCTCAAAGGCTTTATTGGAATTATTGCTATATTATATTTTAGATAACTTGTGTACAGTGGGTGATGGGCCTGGACAGAATAGCACCGGTATATGTGTGGATTTATTAATATTTTGTGTCATGCCCCAGCCAGGGTTCGAACCCAGGCCAGTAGTGCAGCACTCCAGCACCTAAACCACTAGACCACCGAGGAGCTTAAAAGTAGTGACTTCATTTGGAATTATATCCCATACACCACCACCCGCTCCGACTTGTGATCACGTAGCTAGATACCATGACTTAAATTGCTTCAAACTCCGTGTGTCCAGGCATTTTGGCTCGAACGTCCCTTGATTTTAGCCCTGTCACTCTTTCAACTATGGGGGAGGCACTCGCTATAGGCAGTTCTGCCTTTTGCCTCCCTCAATCACATAGAAAAAAAAAAAAAACACACACACAAACACCTCACATACAAACAATATAGGTAGCGCCAACGAACTTGACAATTATCTTGACCCCTTAACGTCTCATAACTAATAATCTCATAATCTGTGTGTGATAACCCAGGTTCGAATCCCGGTGGATCACATAATATATGCTTTCATTAATTTCATTGGAGGTGTTTGGTGGTGTGGTGAAATTAATAAAAAAAATAGAAACTCAAAAGGTCCTAGAGCAAACTGACAGTAAATATCCACACTTTCCTGGTTGGCTCTTCCCAAATTATAGAAATGTCAGCTCGATTGCTTTAATTCTTTTTGAGTTATGAGAAGTTAAGGGGTCAAGATTATTGTCAAGTTCGTTGGCGCTACCTATAATCACTAAGTCCTGTACTAGAGAAGGATACTTGTAATCTGGGGCACATTGAAGGCCTCACTGATAGACAAGTAGAGCCCTAATAAATTAATATTTTGTGTCATGCCTCAGAACTCCCAACAATCATAACACCTTTCTCTGGATTGAGGAAACATAAGGACAATGTTATGCTTCAGTCAAAAGCATTTTCCAAAGCTAGAAAATTCCTTAACACTTTTGAAAAGCCAACTTCAACACCTGGAAAACTGCACAACACTTACAGGTGTATGCAAATTATAAACACCTTACCTTGAACTGTAACTTGCTCATGTAGTGATGTACACCCATGTGGTGGATTGTGTTCTTTTATTTAAAAATTATACTTTATTAAGCGTTATTTCCACATAGCGATTTTTATTAGTTCTTTTGCATTTATCTTGTGTCGTCCCAGTTGTGGTTTGTTTATTTTGCAAGTTTTACAATTTAATTTACACATATACCCGTCAACAGTTCACCTATTATAGCGTAAACTTTGTTTATGCTATTATTTTTAACATCGTTCATAACACCAATAACACTCCAAATGAAATTAATGAAAGCATGTGACTCTCTCAGGATTAGAACCCAGGATATCACATGCAGAACTTTTGAGTTATTTTTATGTACAGTATTGCAATTGAAATTATAATACAGTACTTTACCTGTAAACAGATCTAACCTATACACTGAATTCATAAATTTTGTTGCGTGCATGCCACTGCTATGCATAATGTATGCATATTAGCATGAAGTAATTAATAGTTGTACAGATAGTAATAAAATAGTATAACCAGAACACTAAATCCAGAGCCTGGCTGGCTTGAAGGATTAACCCCTTTAGTACGGTTGACGTCTTTTGTAATTTTCTACCTACATTTAGACGAATATATGCAAATTAGTATGGATCTGTGGTAGGTAAAGGGTTAATTGAGAGTGTGTGTACCCTTTTTAAGTCTTAGAGGTCCTTCCTAAACTTCAAAAACTTATTGTATATTAGTCAAAACAAGTTGAAAAGAACACCACCCGCACTGAAAGGATTAATTCATCAAAATACTCATAAAAAACAAAAACAAAAAAACATTACTAGGGTGAAGACACAAGCATAGTTAAAAGCATATCTGTACCAGCTGGGAGTGTTGGTGGTTATACAGTGGCATTAATAAGTCATGTCCCAGCTGTCATTATGTTTGGCTTGCTCTGTGCTGTATTAATGTCTGTCAGATGTTGAATAGGGTGGGTAAGTGTAGGAACATGTTTGTATATTTCACTCGATATGAAGAAATGAAGCTTAGATATTGCCGATACCAATTATTGATCAAAACATACTTGGTGCCAAGACATGACTTATTAGCGCGACTGTACATCACTGTACTTCATAATACACTACTCTCACACATTACAATAAAAAGCTTTCAGAAATACAAAAGTTCTACTGTATACCCCCCAAGGAAGACATAACTCACTCATATACAAGCTTCAAGTGGACAATACACGGTGAAAGTTTGGTGTGGAGTATAAGGGGACAGCCGAGTTCGAAGGGTTAAAGTGCTCTCACTATATAATTACCATCAATAGTCTCTTATTCGAATATTGTACTATAGTCTTGCTGACTATCTTCACACTCTAACAAACTATAGTGTATATTTTGAAAGGTTTTGGAAAGGAGGAATATAAAAAATAAATAGAACTACTGTATGATATACAGTACCATAAACCTTGGACTACACTTCTCCCTCACTATCCAATGCCCCAATTTACAATATTATTATAGGTTTTTAGGTGTTTGGGTTTGGGTTTTGGCTGGTCTGACAATGCATCCTCATTTACCTCATAAATTTTAGGGTTCGCTATACGATTTTTCTATTTAAGATCGGGTTTTCAGGAACGTAACAAAATCGTAAATTGAGGGAGACCTGTACCTGTATTATTATTGGGCCACATGATCTTAGTAGTGGCACAGTGGCTGATTATTACAGGCGTTATAGACTATTCGCTGTAAGTAGGCGAGAAATAATTACCTTTATCATCTATAACTAAAAAAGGGCTAGAGCAAATTGGCTGTAAATTTTCACATCTATTTTCTTGACTGACTCTTCCTATTTGGCAGAAATATTAGCTCAATTACTCTAGTCGTCATTTTTGAGTTACAGAGGTTAGAGGTCATGATTTCTCGCCTACTTACAGCAAATAGACTATAGCTGCTGTCATTTCCATGGTTGCAGTTCATACTGCATATGAACAATACCATATTTTTCATAAGTGGAGAAACGGGTTCCAAGAGCTAGTGAATTCCTCCGGAAGAACTGGCACTTTTAAGAAACAAAAGACCAGATTATTATTATCAAATGAAAGCCACAGGGATAGACAGACGAATAAGGAAGTAAGAAGGAGGTGTGGTGTGGAGGTAGATGTGCTGGAAAATGTGAAAAGGAACAACTTGAGATGGTTCGGCCATATGGAACGTATGGGAAGCGAGAGAATGACTAAGGTGTACAAGAGCGAGGTGGAAGGAGGGAGAGGTAGACCGAACGAGAGGTGGAAGGATGGAGTGAGGAAGTATATGGATGAAGGCGGTGCTGGTTGGGAGGAGGGGCGTCGACTGACTGGGGACAGAGGTGCATGGGGGCAGTTCGTTCGTGGCCACCCCTTCGGGGATCACGGCGTCAGGCAATAGATAGATAGATATAAAGCCACAATTAGATGCAAAATGTTGATACTATAAGGTGGTGCAACTAAGGATGTGTTATAAAAGTACAACAGTGTTTCTATTTGCACATGAAGAGCCTACTATAAGACTACCGACATCTTTGGAATGCTGCGTCCAAACTATTAACTAGTGACCACAAGGCACCATTAAAATATCACAGAAGTGAATAACTATGGACAGAAAAAACACACACGGTATGTAATCAACCTGTAGAAGTTCACAAATTGGTTTAAACCCTTTGTTGCATTTCTATTAGAATAACATCAGATTTAATTCAGCTTAGGAAGGACCTTTAAATATCAAAGGAGCAATAACTATCTGTATGTATATAACATTTCTATTAGAATAACATCAGGAGATTTAATTAAGCTTAGGAAGGACCTTTAAATATCAAAGGGGCCATAACTATCTGTATGTATCTAAACTATCTTGCATAACCCTTTGAATCCCACATCAGGACCTTCTACTAACTACAGAAAATCCCATTTCACTTTAAATCTATTTGGATAACATCAGGGGATTTCATTCAGCTTAAGTAGGACCTCTAGATATCAAGTGGCTCAAAAACTATCTTGACTAACCCTTCGACTCCTTAACCCTTCCTGCCCGGGCAGCATTTTAAAATGCCACAAATTGCGAAAGCCAGGAGCCTGGGCGGCATTTTAAAATCTGTATGCTTTAAAGCGTCCTAAGTGTGCTTTGAAAGCCGCGCGGCGAAACGTTTGTAAACAAAGTCGATCGTAGCGCCAACAAGCCTCAACAAGAAGAAAAAGAAGTCCGACCTTGTCCGCCATTGCCAGTTATAGCGAAAATTAGTGTTCCAAAGTGTCCGATATGGCTAAATACGCGGAAAAACGCTCTCCACGGAAATCGGCATCACACCTGAACCAGTTGACCTAGAGAGCTCTACTCAACGCCAGTCTACAGATACAAGTAAGGGTTACATTTATCAAGAATAAGGCACTGAACTCCAGTGAGCCGACAGACAAATAATTGAGCACGGAGGAAGTCATAATATTGCTTGACTGTAATCACCAGCGATGTCCCACTTTTACAACTTCAAATTTATTTTCCTCTATTGGTTTAATACAAAAATACTCCTGAACCACACTGAACAAACCAGAGTAAACTATAAACCTCCCTTTAACCCTTACGCTACGGGCATATTTTCGAGAGAGTCTTGTCACCAATTAATTATCAATTTACACCTCTTTTCTCTGCTAACTATTGGCAACACTGCTCAAGCACAGGTAGGCCCTCTCGAGTCAGTTATTCGATGTCTTTCGCGAGTGACACTATTTTCTTTCATATAGGCCTGGTACTGGGGGTGACATAAATTGGAAAATAGGCTGGTATAGTATGGGTTAAGCAAGTGCTTGAATGAAATGAAATACTTACAGCAAAAACAAGAAGAAAATTTCTTCAAAATTATACCGTAACGAGTTGCTTAGCGCAGGATTCACCCGCAGCGTTACTACAGACATCGGCAATATTTCTTAATAATTAGCAATGTCGCGCTATATTTACCTTTGGCAACACTGAATATATTTCACGAGACATGTGGTTAGTCTCAGTGCCGCGGCAGATATGCCAGAGAGCGGATGGGGCCGGCGCTCCTGCTCACTCGCATTCGTCTCCTCAGGCTTTAATGGGCTTTTAAATTGCAGGATATTGCCAGGACGTACCTGTACAGTACCCACAGTGTAAGGGTTAAGGATATTTCTTCACTTACAGGTAGAGAGATAACGATACAGTAGTTGAAAGTATGGAGGTGGGATATAACTATTGACCATGGCTAAACATCAAATAGTTTTCAGGACAGTTTCATAACTTTAAATAGATTATGCTCTACTAATAAGAAAAATGTATACAGTAATGTATATTTTATATACAATTACCCCTTAAAACAACTTAGCTTACTAGTAAATTATGGAAGCATACATGATAATACATGGCTTATAATATAATTTTTCTAGATGAGATCCAATATGGGAATGTCCTCAAATTTTAAATAAGAAACGTCAAACCTACACTGTCCAAATTGCGTGCTAAAAATAACAAAAAATAACAGATAAATAGTGTTTCAATCGCTTAGGTGTTCAAATTCTTGTAATAACTTGTAACACTTTTTATTTGTATATTTTTTGTAACATCTGAAGACAATTTTTCCAGCGTACTATGATAACTAAACAAATGGCAGTACACTTTACAATAAATAATTCCTTTCTGTTATCTGGCTATTATTAGACAGTTATATTAAGATTAACCCTTCCTCCCCGGGCTGTCTTACCAAATGACGGTCGCCCCTACCCGGGCGATATGGCTGAAAAACGTCTAGGCCTAGGCTACCGTATTTATGTTTATTTTCACTGCTAGAACTTTCCCACTCATCTATAATCGTAGTGCGGTTTTCAATCTGTATTTTGGCATTGAGTAGAGCTCTGTAAGTCAACTGGTTCAGTTGTGATGACGATTTCAGTGGAGCCAATATTGCAGAGATGTTGCCAATATGGGGGCTTTTTAGACACTAATTTCGTCATGATGTCAGAACAATAACATTGAGGAGTCTTCTCCTTCTTGTTTTGGGAGGTGCAGTGACGAACGCTTGGGTTTGTTGACATACGTTGTACGCACGGCGTTCGGACCAAGCTTAATTAGGCTATTAAGCTCATGCCTTAGATAAGGCATACCGAGTAGCGGCCCTTCTTTCGTGCTGTCCTTACCTAAGGCAGACCGGGTAGGAAGGGTTAAGAAGGGTATATGGAAGTCAGATGGTTAACCCATAACAGTACCAGCGATGGCTGACGTCAGTAAACAAGTTACACGCTAGTACTGTACCAATGACGGCTGTTGTCTGTCAGTAATATGCAATCGTTGTTCCTGCTAATTAAAATGCATAGCCCCACTAGTTCTGATATTAAGACGTTACGCCCATTAGTTTGGCGATATACGGTTTACTATACATGTACAGTAATTGATATCGTGTACTAACTGAATCACTCCATAAAAATGAGTTAATCCACCTTAAGCCAGTTTCACACAAGAGCTTCTATAGTCAACATTCGATGATCAAAAAAATTCTGGCAACATTTCTGGACTATTTTACACTGGTATCGGAAACTAGACTGATGGTAGATGAGTTTAAGTGACGGAAATAGTATAAATGTTGACCTCATAAGCTGCCAGATCAGTCTTGAGGATAAATGTTGAGGGAAAAAGCGCTTGTGTGATACCGGCTTTATTTCAACAACTACTGCTACAGTTTGAACATAGGAGACTATTGCATATACAGCATGTTGTGCGAGGGTGTATCTTGTATAGGTAGCGCCAACAAACTTGACAATTATCTTGACACCAGACCTCTTCGTAACTCAAAAGGACCTTGAGCAAAATGGCTGTAAATTTCCACACCTATTTCCTGGTGGACTCTTCCCAAATGATATAAATGTCAGTCCGGTTGCTTTCATTCTTTTTGAGTTATAAGAAGTTAAGAGGTCCAGAATATTGTCAAGTTCGTTGGCACTACCTATACTGTGTTTCACAAGATAATAATAAATAATTTATGTACAAATTGTTCAAATGGCACTTGAGAGCAGAACACCAAAGCCAAGAATCACCAACTAATGTGGCTGCTGCTAATATATGAAGAACCAGTTTGCTATAGTCTATTCGCTGTAAGTAGGCGAGAAATCATGAACTCTATCCTCTGTAACTCAAAAAGGGCTAGAGCAAATTGGCTGTAAATTTCCACATCTAACTCATTTTCGAGTTACAGAGGTTAGAGGTCATGATTTCTCGCCTACTTACAGCGAATAGACTATAGTGTCCATACAATGCCTCATTTAGTAAAGATCAAAAGTTGAGTCCTTCCTGATTAAATTTAATTAAACAAATAATAATCTAGAATCTTACTTTCAGGAGTAGCAAAATTATTGAAAATGTATAAAAATAACATACTTTCGCTACTTAAATATCTCTGGGGGGATACAATAACAACTACCTGCTAATATCAAGTAAAACTATTTGGAAGCTTCTTTAATTAATACCGGTACTGAAATATCAATATAACACATTCTCTTACGGCTGACGTCACTTTAATACCAGAAAGTTTGACACTGAATTTTGGGTACCAGGCTGTCAAATGAGACTTAAACAAAACAAATAAATGAGCGACTATATACAGTAGAACCCCGCCCATCTGGTGCTCTCTGATCCGGAAACCCAAGAGATCCAGACAGGCATTTCGATCCAGACTCATGTTTCAGCTAACCAAACTTGTCTGGATGGCTTGGGAAAAATAAAAGTCAATCCGGAAACGAACGAGACGAATACAAGTTACCGTACGTATTGTTTACATCAAGCGTTAGATATCCAGACTTGTATGTCAGCCATCCTGATTTGTCTGGATGGCTGAAACCTAAGTCTGGTTGTTTAAGTTAGATATCTGGACTCATGTTTCAGCCATCCGGATTTGTCTGAATATATATCCATACAGTACTTTTGGCAGATCCAGACAGGGTTCTCCCCCAATTAGTCTGGATGGGCGAGGTTTTACTGTACTGTATAACTTGTCCTAAAATCAAGTCCTAAATTTATTATTACAAAATATATTATCTTAAACCTTTGAGGATCATGACTCGTTTTGGCAGTTTCTTCTGGCTATCATCAGACGATTTTATACAACTGAGAAAGGATCGGTTGGTATCAAAAGGGTAAAGACTATCTCAATTATCCCTCTTGACTTCCATATACCCTTCTTAACCCTCTCACATCCTTATGACGCAGAGGTTGCCAGATTAGCAATAATAAATAGATTACTCTCACTCTTATAATTACCTCTCCAAAATTAGTTTTCTGCCCACAGCTAACTCAAAGACAACTGCAGAGGTTGAAGTAACTAAACTAAAGGTTTATAAATACCCTGGACGGTAACAAAGGCTTTAAAGTATCCCTAATAGGCTCAAAAATTGCGTCAGGACGTGAGAGGGCTAATATGAATAAAATTGTCTTATAATGGACAGAAAATGTAAAAGAAATGCATCCTAATCCTTACCGGCATCCAAGTTTCTGGTGCCAAAAATTCACTGATGAACTTTCTGCCATCCACATTTCTGGTGCCAAAAATTCACTGACGAACTTTCCGGCATCCAAGTTTTGCCAAAAATTCACTGCCGAACTTTCCACCATCCAAGTTTCTGGTGCCAAAATTTCCCTGTTGAACTTCCGGCATCCAAGCTACTGGTGCCAAAATATCACTGGCGAACTTTTCGGCACTCAATTTTCTGGTGCAAAAAATTCACTGTTGAACTTTCCGGTGCTAAAATTTCAATATCAAAGTTTCTGGTGCCAAAATTTCACTGCCCAACTTTCACACTGTACATTCTTCTGGAACACTCGACCACCACAAGTATATCGGAGAAATTATCACCATGAACAACGAACTGCATAAAAATATTGCATAGTAAGTGCATAAATATGTATACTCGCTGGAAATATTAGCCCCTCGAGGATCATGACGGGTTTCCACAGTTTATTCTGGCTATCAATAGACGATTTTATGCAGCTTAGGAAGGATCTGGGTGAATTAAAAGGGTAAAGACTATTTCAATCAACCCTCAGACCCTGGCTATCATTAGATGATTTTATGCAGCTTAGGAAGGATCTGAGTGAATTAAAAGGGTAAAGACTATATCAATCAACCCTCTGATGGGCGGGTGCCCATCCCCGAAAGGGGTTGAAATAGGGGAGCTATCCCCCCGCCAAAGGCGGCTTTCTAGGGCCTTTCCTAGCTGATGCTGAGAGGATTGGGTTCTAGTCAATTGGTGATGGGCTGGTCTATCAGAGTGAGAACTGAGCAATCTCTGCCATACCCATAGCTTACTCTGACTGTTCCTTTTACTTATATATTTTCTAGATCTCAAGTGACGGCGTCTCTAACGTGGATTGACCTCCCAATCTACCAAGATTGGAAGCCAAAGCGTCACTTTTTTCCTTTGCCCCTCAACTTTCTCTTCATAATTGCGGAGGGGCACAGGGCCCTGGGTGGGGCTTTGTTTCCTGGGCGTTTCCGCACCCTCCTCAGCTCCCCGCCATGGAGTGGCTTCGGTCACCCAGGCTTTATTGTGGTCGGCGGGGAGGGTTCTTTGGGGGCGCTAGGTTGTGGCCTTGGCCTTGCCTGGGGCTTTGGGGCTGTTCGGCAGCTTGGGGAATAACAACAACAACAACAACCCTCTGACTTCCACAGACTCTGTCTAATCTGAATACAATCATCTAATCTATTTTTTATTAACCATTTCACGTTTTTATGATGCAGAGGTTGCCAGATTAGCAATAATAAATAGAGTTCTCACTCTTATAATTACCTCTCCAAAATTAGTTTTCTGCCCACAGCTAACTCAGACAACTGCAGAGGTTGAAGTAACTAAACTAAAGGTTTCTAAATACCCCTGTTGGTAACAAAGGCTTTAAAGTATCCCTAATAGGCTCAAAATTGCGTCAAGAACGTGAGAGGGTTAATTTCACCACAACACCAAACACCTCCAAGTAAATTAATGAAAGCATAATGCATATATGTGATCCACCAGGATTCGAACCAGGGTTGTCACACACAGATTGTTAGACACCTTAACCATTACACCACCAAGACGGTTTAGGAATAGCCAGAAAACAGAAAAGAAGTGCGTCGCGAATCCTCCGAGGGTAAATTCTCCACTAACTCATAAAATATCTTCATTCATCTTTCAGCAAAATACGCCTTAAGAATATCTCTACAATATTTACAGGGGGTTTTTATATACACCAAATTCACCAATACTCTTCAGGGAGAAATCGTAAGTAAAAAAGCTATACTGTCACTCTTTCAATGTTGGTGACGTCTATATTTATTATATTCTAGCTATATGCAGATGATTTTCTGTAGTTTAAGAAGGATCTATGGAAGTGAAAAATAGTAAAGTGAGATGGTTCGAAGCCTGCAAATTGCTGGAGGCTCATTTTAAACTGAATAAAATCGTATAATAGTAGCCAAAATAAAGTTAAAAGGACGGCAGCGGTACGGAAAGGATTAATGGTGTACAGTTCCCCACACTTAAACCTGGGGAGGTGTGGCAGAGTGGTGTACAGTTCCCCAGACTTAAACCTGGGGAGGTGTGGCAGAGTAGTCTTGCCACTGGACTGGTAATCCAATGGACCCGGGTTCGAATCCCTATACAGTATGTCAATGTGAAGATATTATTGGGATGGAATTTGTGCTGTACCTAGTTTCAGTGCATTACCACAGCACACCGAAATGCCCAAAAAATACCCTCATAGTTCCCTGATTAAATAGCATTGTATGAATATTCCCTTATTCAAAATATGCTACAGGGGGGCAATGCCTAGTGAGTTAATTGCTCAATAGGTGGCGTTCGGAGAGTGAGGGTCCGAGTGTGGCGGATGAGACTGAGACACAGAGGCGGAGCAACTTCAGAGATGGAGTTGCTGTGAGCCGTGAGTGCTTCGCATATCTCACTCCCTAGACTGGAACAAGACCTCACGGGCCTCACCGTGTTCAGCGGTAGAGTGTGCAGGCTCTCAGCCTATTCCCGCGAGGGAGTAGTTGGAATATAGGAGAAGAAGAAAAAAGAAAAAAAAAAAGCTGGCTGTATTTTACCCCTGCTGCACCGTCGACACCCTTGATATTACATTCTGGCTAATACTGATCAATTTTATTCAGTTTAGGAAGGATCTCTAGCAATTATGAGGCTTTGAACTATCTTAATCAACCCTTTTAACTACCACAGATCCTTCCTAAGCTGCATCAAATTGTCTATATATAGCTAGAATAAAATATAGCACACGTCATTGGTACAGAATGGGTGAACCACCATAGCAGGATAACCCCTTCAGCACCATGGCGTAATTTTCATCTTAATCGGGCTACCATTAGGCGCTTTACTTTGGTTTAAAATCTACCTCTAGGACTCTTATATATATTATATATATGAGGAAGAAACTATGCCCATTCCCCCTTAATGTATTGAAATCTTTCTCATCAATGTTGCAACTAACTTTCAAATCCGGGTGTGAGGTACCTGCTTCCATGGTTAATATTGTTATATAAAAATATTAGAATTTACAGCCATTGAATATTCTAAAAAACACTGGGTATTATAAAGCCCTTGCAGTAACTTGAACTTTCCATTAATATACAGAACCTATAATAAATATTTCTGGATTAAAGCCCTCCTGAAATTTCCAAGAGTTTTTCAATTGACATCTTGCGAGTTTCAGGCTGTAAGAAAGCTTAGCAAAAATTGAGAACAAAAAACATAAAATTAAATTAATAAATTGAGTTGCTAAGAATGAAAATTATGTAGAAATGTTTTTAACGCATATACTGTACGAGTGTACTACTGTATACACATATTTTAGCTTGTTTTTCAGGTAAATTATTGACGTCTACAGTGTGATCTTTCTTATCCCGTCCAATACCAGCGACGGCTGGGAGCAGTCAGTAGATAAGTCACTCCCCAGTCCCAGCGATGGCTGGGAGCCGTCAGTAATGTACTTTCCTTGTAACTGCCTGTATCAGGCTGTGCCTGGTACCACGACCGTTTGAGCACTGCTTTTGATATGGCAACACTTCTCAGCTTTTATCCAACCCTCTGAAGGCTGGGAGAGCCAGTATTCCTTCATCTTTTGAGGTGGAAGGTTGTTTTATCTTGGCATTTTGGCCACATTGCTTGGGACTGAGGGGGGGGGGACTTTTATTACTGTATCCTCTGGTACAGTAGGGTTTATAGATCGAAACTCTCAAGATGTAAATTATAGACCCGATTAACTTCAACGTGATACCTTGTGTTTAGAGAGCATATAATAATAAGTAACAGTGCTCTATTGGTGCACTAAATCAGCGAACAGTAGCTCTACATTAGATATGTATTTATTATCGACCCTTTTCAGTACCGGTGACGCCTTGTATATTGGATTTCAGCTACATTTAGACAATTTTATAAAGCTTCGGAAGGATTGGTAGCTAAAAGGATTATTTGAGATAGTGTGTAGCCTTTTAATGTGTAAATGTCCTTCCTAAGCAGAATATAATCGTCTAATAGTTGCCAGAATATACAGGTCTCCCTCACTATCCGATGCCCCAATTTACGATATTATTATAGGTTTGTAGGCGTTTGGGTTTGAGTTTTGGCTGGTCCGATAACGTATCCCCATTTACCTAATTAAATTTAGGGTTTGCTATATGATTTTTCTATTTAAGATCGGGTTTTCAGGAACATAACCCAATCGTAAATCGAGGAAGACCTGTAATGAGAAGGACGTCACCGATACTGAATGGGTCGAGTTGTTTTTATGCTTAATATCCGCTTTATAAAATGGGTTTATGCCCAATAACCACACACTAAGTAAAAGCTCTACTATAGGTAGCGCCAACGAACTTGACAAACATCTCGACCTCTGACCTCTTCGTAACTCAAAAGGACCTTGAGCAAAGTGGCTGTAAATATCCACACCCATTTCCTGGTGGACTCTTCCCAAATGAAAGAAATGTCAGCCCGATTGCTTTAATTAATTTTGAGTTATGAGAAGTTAAGGGGTCATGATTATTGTCAAGTTCGCTGGCGCTACCTATAGTACAGTACAGTATATTAACAAACTAGTGATTCTTGCACTTTCTTTTAAAGTTATATATTATCACAATTGTCCTGTACATCTTTCTAACTGTAATGACCACATGGATTATAGAACTTTTACTGAACACATTAGGCAGGCAATTAGGACTCTTATATATGGAGCTCTGTTAATATATCAAAGCTCTTTATTAGTTAACGAAGCTCGGTGAATATGAGAGGACTTCACTATACTGTACAGTATATTGCCAATCAAAGTTCACTGAATACGAGAGCTCTTTCACTACACCAATTTTCAAAGCTCAATAGATATCAGAGCTTTTTACTAGATACTGGTAAATTCTTGAGCTTTAGCTTAACCCTCAAGCAGCGGCTCTCGACTTAAGTCGGGTTAGAGAACCATAGCCTAAATAGCGGGTCCCGACTTAAGTCGCAAGGGATTTTGAGCACATTATCGGCTCTGAGAGAGAGTCCACGCGGTGGGACGACCGCAGGCGGGCTCTGACCGCTTGGCCCGAGCCTAGCGAGGTTACTGGCGTGTATAACACATACCTACACATCCCTCTCCTCGCTAGACAGGGTAAAATCTCGGGAAATTACCGTATTTTAGGGTTTTTGTACTCGCGTTGCAATAGTTGCAAGCGAACCCGTTGTCGTACAAGGATGATTCAGGTGTCATTGGAAAGCTCTATTATCGCCCTTTCACGGATAAATAATTGTATTATGCTCTGGCTCTTGTTTATGCATGAAAAAGAGCATGGAATGATGCTCGTTTAGGGTAAATCTGCCCGCCTGGCAGGTAGTAAAAGTTACAAATGTCCCCGTCCGTAAAGGGTTAAAGAATCAATAATTAACAAGGATATAATCACTGGGACTCTTTGTATTCTCAAGAACTAAGAATCGAACATCTTATTGATGCTCGGACTCAAAATGCAATACTTTATGAACACCACAGCTCAAACTCATAATTGACCACTTGCGATTTTCAGGCTATAAGGAAATTGGAGCCGTAGACATAGATATTAAACAGAAATGCAATAATAATGTAGGTTTCTGATGGATAAAAAGTATGTTAATTTGGTATTATGTATTTATAAATGTACTACGATCCTATTTTAGCTAGTAATTCTGCTAAATATCGATGTAAAAACTCCAACTTCCTTATAGCCTGAAACTCGCAAGTGGTCAATTAACCCTTGGAATATGATAGTCCCTTCCTAGTACAGAGAAAATTGTCTGGCAACAGCTGACTCTAGTTGTCAGCTTATTATGTTTTAATACCGTATATATACCATATGAGATGTACACTCGACCAAAAAACAATCTTTACACCAACGCTCTAAACATTCTGGAAGTGGGTCGAAATCTTATGATAATACCTCACAGACGTATGTTTCACCCGATTCATTCCGTTCACACTAGATTATTTACAGCTCACCAGTGTAAAGATTGTGTTTTGGTCGAGTGTACTTGTTCCAGAGCTCTGTGTAGTTCATAGTTCTATATAACTCTAGAGCGTTGTAGTGACTCGTGAACATTCCCTAAAGCTCTATCACGTTTTTAGAGTGTTGTTAGAGTTCAATTTCTTGAAGCTTTAAAAATGTCCTAGAGTTTTTTAGAGTTCCATTTCTTGAAGCTTTAAAAATGTCCTACATTTCTGTAAGTCTTTTAAAGCTTTATAAATGACATAAAGTACTATAAAGCCCTAGAAATTGGTGCAGTCTTAAAAAACCTGTAAAAATTACTTATAGTTCTCTGAGACGTTGAAGGAGAGCATCAGAAGAGTCCCCCCCGCCGCCGCCACCGTTCTCATTCTCCTGGTTATTGAAGGTGCGTTCCCGAGACTCCAGGCCCGTGGGGAGGCCCGGACGACGGTTACGCGGTCGAGAGGGACGGCTCGGCTGGTTCTCAACGTCTATGTCAATCGTCTCCGTCCTGAGGGAGAGAGTCCAACGTAGGAGAGAAGGGACAATGAGAAACAATGTATAGTAGTTAACATTCTCAATCTGATCACTATCTTGATGGTGTAATGGTTAAAGTGTTTAAGATTTGTATGTGGTAACCCAGTTTCGAATCACAGTCGGATCACATGCTTTCATTAAACCATACTCTACCGTAGGATACAGTAATAAAAGTCCCCAGCAGTCCCAAGCACTGTGGCCAAAATGACAAGAGAGAACACCTTTCCACCTCAAGAGATGAGAGAAAGACTGGCTCTCCTACCCTTCAATGGGTCTTATATAAGCTAAGAAGTGTTGCCATAACGAGAGCAGTGCTCAACAGGTGGTGGTACCAGACACAGCCTTGTACAGGCAGTTACAAGGAAAGTACATTACTGACGGCTATAACCGTCGCTGGGACTGTGGAGTGACTTGTCTAGTGACGGCTATAGCCGTCGCTGGAACCGGAGGGGTTAATTTCATTGGGAGGTGTTTGGTGTTGGGAGTGAAATAAATAAATTAGATTATTCTAGTCTAGCCAACCCTGTTCTGCAAAACAATAAAAACAAGCGCCTAATAAAACCTAACCGTAAACAATGTAACTAATACTGTACTAGATAAATATAATATAGAGATGATATACTGATGCCACAATTTTACTGTCCAAACTGGATTTTGGCTAGTCAAATGAGAGACTTTTCACCCCTTGACCAAAACTAGTTCCCCTTCATTTTAGTCATTATTATTTGTTGTTTTGTGTTTTTTTTTTTTTAATATTTCATAATATAGTTTTGCTAAATCTTCAATGCATTATTTCCACATAGTGATTTTGCTAAGTTCTTTTGTCTTTATATAGTGCAGTTCCTCTTTTGGTTGGTTTGCTTTGCAAGTTTTATATTTAATTAATAAAGTACAAAGTTAAAGTTGTTGTTGTTGTTGTTCCCTAAGCTGCCTGTCCAAACAGCTCCGAGTCCCTAAGGAAGGCCATGGCCACGGTCGGGCTTTCCCACAGAGCTCTCAAGGAGTGTAGATTGCGTTGTTAGCGTAAATGGTTGTGTGAAATGCAGTCTTCTATGATGTGTTTAATGATATGGGGTGCTGTGTTACAACCCGGGCAGGTGTTGACGAAGGGGTCATCCAGTCTCTTCTGATAGCTCAGAAGAGCTAGATGCTGTCCGCATCTCAGCCTGGCCAGGTGGACTCTGTTCTCGTGAGGAAAGGAGGATTCAGAAGGTCATGCATGCAGCTGCGTGTTGTCTATGAGTGAGTGGATGGAACGGCCAGAGATACGAGTACAGTATGGATGTGCTTCTGGAAGCTGGTTTAGGGTGGGCAGGGAGGGAGAGAAGACAGTATTTGTGTGTGATAGCGTGTGCTGGGTGTTGTTTTGATATTTCTTGGTGTCTGTGGGTGTGTTGCCATGTAGTGTAGTGGATGGTGTTGGTTCGTGGAGGCTGCTGCCAGGAATTGAGTGCCTCTCATGCCCAGATGGTCTTTGACTTTGAGGACGTTGGTTTCTTGATGTAGGTGATCTGTAGGTGATCTGTAGGTGTAGTAGCTGTGCATACATATGATGAGAATATGTTATTGCACTAAAGAGTTTAAGGATAATTTGTAAACTATGAAATAATTGTGAAGATCTAAACAAATAAGATATGTAGAATACTCACAGTTTAATCTCCTTGTTGCTAGTTGGCGAGCTTGTGATTAATCCTGAACGGGACCGGCTGCGGTGGAGCTGCGCCCGTCTCTCGGCTGTCACACGGTAAAACCAATCAGTACACGGCCACACAAAATATATTACTCTTAACCCCTTTTAGTACAATGACCTCTTCTCTATTTTGCTTGGGAACCAGAATAACCTGCTCATGGAGTAATGTACAGTCGCGTTAATAAGTCATGTCTCGCCACCAAGTATGTTTTGATCAATAATTTGTATCAGTAATATCTAAGCTTCATTTCTTCATATCGAGTGAAATATATAAACATGCTCCTACACTTCCCCACCCTATTCAACATCTGACAGACATTAATACAGCACAGAGCAAGCCAAACGTAATGACAGCTGGGACATGACTTATTAGCGCAACCGTACACCGTATGTGGTGATTGTGTTCTTTTATTTACAAATTATTATTTTACTTAAGCATTGTTTCTACATAGCGATTTTGATTAGTTGTTTTGTCTTTTTACTGCGTTTGTATAAGTTTTGGTTTGTTTATTTTGCAAGTTTTACATTATAATTAATATGGCTACTGCAAGATGATTTTTACAACTTATGAAAGATATCACAATCTTATCATTATAGTTTGGTTAGTGAAAGATCAATATATAATGTAAAACTTACAAAATAAACAAACCAAAGCTTGGATGAACACAGTAAAAAGACAAAACAACGTATCAACATTTTCTCAACTTTTGTCTCCATATTATGCGGTTCCCATTTTGCTTGGTTTATTTTGCAAGTTTTACATTTTAGGTAGTTTTAATAAGGACAAAACTCTATTTTCAAGCTATAGTATGATAGCAATTACTGAGTCGACATTTATACTAATGTGTACGGTCGCGCTAATAAGTCATGTCCCAGCTGTCATTACGTTTGGCTTGCTCTGTGGTGTATTAATGTCTGTCAGATGTTGAATAGAGTGGGTAAGTGTAGGAACATGTTTGTATATTTCACTCGATATGAAGAAATGAAGCTTAGATATTGCTGATACCAATTATTGATCAAAACATACTTGGTGCCGAGACATCACTTATTAGCGCGACTGTACAAGAGAGTTCCACCGGTGAATCTTGTGAATGTAGCCAGGATAAAATAGATATAAAGTCATCCTACTATAGAGGCTAAAGCAACACCAAAATAAATATATATCCATTTAATACTTGAAAGGTGAAATGAACCCAACCCAGATTAAATTGCTGACTTGTCTATTAACGTCAGTGAATTATTAACCATGGTTGGAAACATGCCAAGATTGTGAATTTGATTCCTGGCCAGGGAGAAAAACTTATGTATGTATTGTACAGTTGCCCACATAAGTTCTGTTCCTCGTCGTGATCTTATGTATGAAAGTAAAATTGATATGAATGAATTGTGATTGTGTTTTTTTTAAATTATGGGTTGAATATAGTCTATTCCAGTGGTTCTTAACCTTTTTATCACCACGCCCCCCTTTGGTCAGGACTGCATTCATGATGCCCCCCCCCCCCCAATATGCCTCTGATGCCTAGAAAACTATTGTTGTTTATCCATTCCATATCGATGCTTAAGATGCAAGATACTGTAAAAAGGGCAAACAAATAACCAATCTGCATGCAAGGATTAAAATTGATTAATGGTTTTATGTCAGCACTACATGTGGTTGCTCGGAATGACGGTTGTGAATTTTTCCTATCAAAGTTTCTTATTTTGTGCTATAAATGTAGGTTATTTGTAGGGTAGTTATTGATAGGGGTCACTTGAGGCATGCTATGCTTACAGGTACCTACCCGATAGCACTATCGTTAGTGAGTGCTGTACTGTATTTTATATATTATTTTGTAATAGTATAGATATCTTATCAATATTTGTATTTTGTACTATTTTAATGTCTTGTCATGTTGCAAATTTGATTTTAAATAATATTTTGACATTTAACATATAGTTTCTTTATTCATGCAGAGTTTAGTAAAATTTGCCAGAACGTCCCGGACTTCCCAAACTTGACTACTTCCTTTAACGTGACGATAGTGCGTTGTTATATGTGCGATTAGTTTGCTTGGGAAACAGATTAACTTGTTCATGTAGTAATGTACACCCTATGTGGTGGATTGTGTTCTTTTATTTAATAATTTTCATTTTAGTAAACGTTGTTTCCACATAGCGATTTTGATAATTTAATTTGACTTTATATTGTCCTTGTCCCAATTTTGGTTTGTTTAGTTTGCAAGTTTTACATTTTAAATTATATATATCTTTGCGATTACCCTGTATGCTTTTGAATGGCCTAGCCCTATTTTGAACTTTGATTACCCCACACCCCCCCTAGCATTGTCAAACGCCCCCCTAGAGGGGTGCGCCCCCCAGGTTAAGAAACGCTGGTCTATTCGCTGTAAGTAGGCGAGAAATCATGAAGTCTAACCTCTGTTACTCAAAAACGAATAGAATAATCAAGCTAATATTTCTACCATTTGGGAAGAGTCAGGCAAGGAATATATGTAGAAATTTATAGCCAATTTGCTTTAACCATTTTTGAATTACAGAGGATAGAGGTAATGATTTCTCACCTACTTACAGTGAATAGACTATAGTCAGATGAGTCAATCACTGCAAAAGAACCTACACTCGTATTTCAATCATGCGCATTATATTTCAATGTATAAAATCACGGAGAGAAACAGAACTTATAATGATGGGCAACTGTACAATATGTATTATATTATTGAAAAAGTTATTCTTAATCCAAAATATAGTTAACCCTTTGAGTACCAGCGACATGTGTTATATTTCAGTCTAGCTATATTTAGACGATCTTATGCAGCTCAAGAAGGATCTGTGGTAGTTCAAAGAGTTTGCTGAGATAGTTTGAAGCTTTATTCATTGCTAGAGGTCCTTCCTAAGTTGAATATAATCGTCTAATAGTTGACAGAATATGATGAAAAGGACGTCCCTGGTACAGTACGGGTTAAGATCATCACTGAAAAAGCATTAAATGGAGTATGTGAAACTGTGTGCATTATAAAATTAAGTAGTCACAGGAAAGCACAATTAAAACAGCAACAAAAACACTCAAAATCAAACTTTGCTGTATATATCCAAAAATTATCTTAGGCAATCAACACACTTTAAAAAAAAAAAAAAAAAAAAAAAAAAAAAAAAAAAAAAACACACACACACACAATAAAGAAAGTCAACAAAGTAAGTTAAACATGCAACTCAGCTATGTACAGACAAGACCAATAGTTCGCTGATAGTCATACTCATAATCAGTGTATTTTTAACACTATCTGGTGCAACGTCTTGGGGATTATTTTGGTACAGTATTTTGTTTAATTATGGAGGGTTTTAATTGTTTTTGCCATTTTCGAACAATGTATTTTTAGCTTACCCCCTAGACTTTAAAAAAACGCCTCTCAAGACCCTCTTCAAACTAAAAAATAACGTCCCCAAGACCCCTTTCAAGCTAAATGTGTAAATTTGTCGGTAGAAAAATGCCGCTTTCTCCCAAATTGAAGGCTCGCTATCGCTCGCCCAGGAAACATCGACACCGTATTGGGTTGAACCATCATATAATCGCCAAACTAATGAGATGAAACTTTTTAAAATCTCCAAGCTAATGGAGTAAAACTAGGTGGCTCTAAATTGGCCCGCCCTGCACCTAATAGGGTTAACCCGGGAACTGCGGGAAGACTCTTAAGAGTTCCCCCGGCGGACTGCGGGAAGACTCTTAAGAGTCAGAGAAAAAAAAAATCAACTTTAAACATCGAAAAAAAAAAAAAAAAAAAAAAAAAAAAAAATATATATATATATATATTTTTTTTTTTTTTTTTGCCCCTGGGCCATGCAAAATATCACTCCTCTACCTCCCCTCCTTCCCCACTTTCCTCCCCTCCTTCAGTTATCACCTATTTTCCCTGTTATTCCCTTATTCTGAGGTATATTTTCGTGCTAACATTAGCGAGTTGCAAGCAGGGCATTGACATCACTGTTAGCAAGCGAGTGCAAGAGAGAGAGAGTATCGATCGACTGTGTCTCAGTGGCCTTGGGGGAAATTGGCGGGAAAGCAGGTTGCCTCACCCATACATTATATAACTCGCGGCCTGTATCTCCGATTTTGACCATCCAAACGCTGTTTTCACTCGTTTTATTGTTGTTTCAGGTTAATACCTTTATAATCAACCCATAATAGGCGCGTATGGATAAGTATTAATGCTATATATGGTAAAATGAATATTTTAGTGATGGAAACAGCTCAAATATGTCAGCACAGGCAGAGGTGTCTAATTACCCCCATGCACACTTCTTAGGTTAAGGGGGGGGGGGGGGGGGGGGGGATTTAATTGTAAATTTATTTATTTATTATTGTGTTCTTTTTTATAAAAAAAATATTATTTTGCTTAGGCGTTGTTTTCACATAGCGATTTTGATGAGTTGTTTTGTCTTTTTACTGTGTTCGTCAAAGTTTTGGTTTGTTTATTTTGCAAGTTTTACATTACAATTTTTAGTTTCCACTCTAGACCTCCATCAAGCTTAAAAAAAACATCCCCAACATTCCACACATATTATCATCAAGACTTTCAGCCATGTATCGATTTTGCCTGTACATAAAACACCACACACACAGAACACAAAATATACACACGCTAACAAAGATCAAGAAAGGAGAAAACTACTGTGTGTAAGTGCTATAATCTATTCGCTGTAAGTAGGCGAGAAATCATGACCTCTAACCTCTGTAACTCAAAAACGACTACAGTAATCAAGCTAATATTTCAACCATTTGGGAAGAGTCAGTAAAGGAATAGATGTGGAAATTTACAGCCAACTTGCTCTAGCCCTTTTTGAGTTACAGAGGATAGAGTTCATGATTTCTCGCCTACTTACAGCGAATAGAGCTAGTGCTGGGAGGTATTCTTAGCATGGAGGTTTATTACCGGTAATACAGTACTGTAATAAACATGGCATGTGGAGGAAAATTTACTTGAATAATAAACAATTACAGTATTACTAATTTGGCAAGAACAGCTAGCGGTATCTTTTAGTGGGTTTGGATTAACCCCTGCTGTACCGTAGGGTATAGTAATAAAAGTCCCCCCCCCCCCCCCCAGTCTCAAGCAATGTGGCCAAAATGGCAGGATTGAACACCCTTCCACTTCAAGAGATGAAGGAATACTGGCTCTCCCAGCATTCAGTGGGTCTTATAAAAGCTGAGCAGTGTTGCCATATCGACAAACGGTCGTGGTACCTGGTACAGCCTTGTACAGGCAGTTATAAGGAAAGTACACTACTGACGGCTATAGCCGTCTCTAGGACTGGGGAGTGACTTATCTACTGACAGCTATAACCGTCGCTGGTACTGTAAGGGTTAACCCTTTGATTACCGGGGATGCATATTGTATTTTATCAGCTAGATTTAGATGATTTTATGCAGCTTAGGAAGGATCTGTGGTAGTATAAGGGGTTAATTCCGATAGTTTGTAGTCTTATAATTGCCACACTACCAGCCTAAACCGAATAAAATTGTCTAAAAAACAGCTAAAATCAAATAAAGTAGACGTCACCGGTAATGAAGGGGTTAAAGAATACTTTGTCATGACAAAATATAAATATGTTCAGAGTACTGTACGTTTCCACATGTGCCATTTTCAAAGTAAATAGTAACTACAGCTTTTGAAATGCATAAGAATACTTTTGTTCAGCAAGGTAATATATTATAATTATACAGTGATGTGTGCAGTTAGTGTTCAAACAGTACACACATACTGTACTTGCATTGCAGTGATAAGTGTTTATAACATTAAGGGAGCCCACTTCGCTTTTTTTTCTCTTTCTCTCCCTCTCTCTTTGGCTTGTATCCATTCGGCCCCATTCAGCCTACTGTTTGAAGACGTTTACCCTCATCCAGGTGTCAAAATTTTCCTGGCGAGCGTAAGCGAGCCAGCATATACAGTATATATTTTTGTTTTGACAGCAAGATAAATTTGTAAATTTTTCGATAGAAAAATTTCTCCGGCAAAGACGGATTCCTCCATACAATGCTGGTTCGCTATCGCTCGCCAGGAAGAAATCGACACCTGGATGGATATAAACGTCTTAAAACAGTTGGCTGAATCGGGCTGAATGGATACAAGCCAGGGAAAGAGAGAAAAGGAGAGAAAGATAAAAAAAAGCCGGTGACCCCCCTTAAGAAATACAATAAAGAAGCGTATACTAATCAAGCCTATCAAAACATTAAATATAATAAAAATTAAAGAACACTAAACCATAATGAAATAGACATAAGTTTAGTTCCAATGATTTATGAACATACAGTATATTATAGTCTATTCGCTGTAAGTAGGCGAGAAATCATGACCTCTAACCTCTGTAGCTCACAAGGGGCTAGAGCAAATTGGCTGTAAATTCCTACACCTATTCCCTGGCTAATACTTCCCAAATGGTAGAAATAGCCGCTCGATTACTCTAGTAGTTTTTGAGTTACAGAGGTTAGAGGACAGGATTTCACGCCTACTTACAGCAAACAGACTATAGTACAGTATATACAGTAATTCTTCACTATATACAAGTACCTGTAAAGTACACATTAGTATTGGGTATGGTAAGTGACTATAACCTGTTCCTAGTACTGTACTGTACTGTATGTAGCCCAGGAAACTCTTCAACACTAACCTCTATAACTCACAAACCACTAGAGTAAACTTTATTTTAAATTCCTTATAGCCAAAAAAATCTTATGTAGAACAAGTTATTTGGGCGCCTATACAGTACATGAAGAATTACACTCCTTCAAAGAATCAAGTTTCGTAGAACCTAGAATTGACCACTTGAAAGTTTCAGGCTATAAGGAAGTTGGAGCCATAAACATCGATACTAAAGAGAAATACAATAATAATGTACTGTAGGTATCTAATGGATAAATAGTATGTTGAATTGGGTTTTATGTATTTGGGAAACAGATTAACTTGCTCATGTAGTAATGTACACCCTATGTGGTGGATCGTGTTCTTTTATTTCATAAATGTTATTTTAGTAAACGTTGTTTCCACATAGCTATTTTGATTAATTGTTTTGTCTTTTTACTGTGTTCGTATAAGTTTTGGTTTGCTTATTTTGCAAGTTTTACATTATAATCTACAGCTCCAACTTCCTCATAGACCGAAACTCGCAAGTGGTCAATTGTGTAACTTTGAGTGCTGCGTGTGAGGATGTAGGTGTTTGGCTCTAAAGGTAACATTAAGGGAGCCCACCTCGCTTATTTTTATCTTTCTCTCCCTCTCTCTTTGGCTTGTATCCATTGGGCCCCATTCGGCCTACTGTTTTAAGACATATACCCCCCCATCGAGGTGTCAATATTTTCCTGGCGAGCGGTAGCAAGCCAGCATATTTTTTGTTTTGACAGCAAGCTAAATTTTTACACTTTTCAAAAGAAAAATGGCTCGCCAGGAAGAAAGCGACACCTGGATGGAGATAAACGTCTTAAAACAGTTGGCTGAATGGGGCCGAATGGATACAAGCCAGGGAAAAAGAGAAAAGGAGAGAAAGATAAAAAAAAGACGGTGACTCCCCTTAACCTTTTTCATTCACCACAGGATTGTTACACCATTTGGACTAAGTTCTAACTGTCCTGTAAAGTATGGTACTCAGCATGACATATAAGGATCACATATATGCTTTCATTAATTTCATTGGAGGTGTTTGGTGGTGTGGTGATATTAATAAAAAAAATAGAATATTGAAGTGAGAATGTGTACCAGCCTTAACCCCAGCACCTCGACTGTCCTCTTATACGCCACAGCGAACCTTCACCACGGCCCTCGGTTGGCCTCTTATACTCCCGCAAGCATAATATTTACAGCCGCGTAACTCAACAACCCGACGACATAGCGATATCCGATCAACACCAGGATCAAGCTAACAATATTTACTTCATTTTCCAATTAAGTATGTCATTGTACCTATTACCATTCCTTAGTTATTATGATAAGGCCATACCCGCGGGTACGGAGCGTAAGAAGATCGCCGAGGCAGAAGGGTTAATGTGCGTGAGGTGTGTAGAAGTGCATCAACAACATACATAACAACACAAGTCACACAGGTGGCAGTGATGGTGGTGGTGGTGGTGGTGGTGGTGGCAGTGGTGGTGTGTATAGCTGCACTCTCAGGCACTTGATGCTTTAGTTATGATACCATCGTCACAGCCATATAAGCAACATTTTACAGCTAAATCAAGTGTTGCCAAAAATCTTAATGGCAAACATATTAATCTGTACAATATTACCACAATGGTACTGTGTATCTGTGGTTAATACTTAATATTTTAGTCATTCATAAGAAAAAGAATTATAGAAGCTCTGTGATTTATCCACTGTATATTTTCAAGAATTGTCTTGAAAATATAAATAAATAACAAAGCTTGTCCGTTTCATTTTCCTGTAGGTTACTTCAATAATATTTTGTATTATTTACCTGATAAATTAATAAATTAATCCTTTATAGGCAAATTAAAGCCAATAAGCAGCCAAGCGCACAGCATTAAAATCACACAAAGAAATCAAGAGCTGCTCCTCCTTATTTAGTAAACCCTAAAAACTGAGAAGCAGATGAGAAGTGGGCCATGGGGATGAGGGTAGGGTAGGGTAGGGTAGGGTAGGGTAGGGTGGGGTGGGGTGGGGTGGGGGGGGGGGGGGGGGGGGGGGTGGGGGGGGGTAGGGTAGGGTAGGGTAGGGTAGGGTAAGGTAGGGTAGGGTAGGGTGGGTACGGTAGGGTAGGGTAGGGGTAGGGTGGGGTAGGATAGGGTGGGTAGGGTGGGGTGGGGTGGGGTAGGGTGGGGTGGGGTAGGGTGGGGTGGGGTGGGGTGGGGTGGGGTGGGGTGGGGTGGGGTGGGGGTGGGGTGGGGTGGGGTGGGGGTGGGGGTAGGGGTGGGGTGGGGTGGGGGGTGGGGTGGGTGGGGTGGGGTGGGGTGGGGTGGGGGGGGGGGGGGGGGGGGGGGGGGGAAAGGGCTGGCAGATAGGGCGGGGTGGGGGGATAAGGGAGGGGCAATTCAGGCAGAGAGAATGAGACAGGGCTGTAGAGGATGGGAGAGAGCAGGGCGGAGCGGAGCAGGAGAGAATGAGACGGGACTGTACAGAATGGGGGAGAGAGCGGGGCGGAGCAGCGCAGAAGTGAGTGAGACGGAGATGTAGAGGGCGGGGCGGGGCGGGGCGGGGCGGGGTGAGTCAGGCAGAGAGAGAGACACACACACAATGATGGGGACTTTCTTACCCACAATGGACAAGCTGGCTCCTCCCTGTCAGGTATCAATGGCACGGGAATGAGTCAGCGGGAAAGAAAATATTTAAGCAAGGCTGGCTGGGGCTCCCTCAGGACTTAGTTAGGCCAACATGGATACACACTCAATCAAGGATGGTTAACATTATCATTATATAATGGTCGTAGTACATTTTAATTTTATGAGGTATTAAGAACCGAACCCAATTATAAAATTAAATCATTGTTGTTCCTAATAGTTAATGGGACAGTGACAATTGGTCACAACAGAAAGAGCTCTGGTGATGGGTTGGTCTATCAGAGTGAGAACTGAGTGATCTCTGCCATACCCATAGCTTACTCTGACTGTTCCTTTTACTTATATATTTTCTAGATCTCAAGTGACGGCATCTCTTCCGTGGATTGACCTCCCAATCTGTCAACCTAGAGGTTGGCAGATTGGGAGCCAAAGCGTCACATTTTTCCTTTGCCTCTCAACTTTCCCTTCATAATTGCCGAGGGGCACAGGGCCCTGGGTGAAGCTTTGGTTTCCCGGGCGTTTCCGCACCCTCCTCAGCTCCCCGCCATGGAGTGGCTTCGGTCACCCCGGCTTTATTGTGGTAGGCAGGGAGGATTCTGTGGGGGTGCTTGGTTATGGCCTTGGCCTTGCTCGGGGCCTTGGGGCTGTTCGGCCAGGCAGCCTGGGGAACAGCAACAACAACAAACACCAGAAAGAGCTCTTAGCACATTTGTGGACTTACTACCATTCTATATCAATAAATGTACCTTCCTTCAGTGAGGCACAACCATATTTATCGTGGCAACGTCTGACCTACAAACTGCACTAGCGACATAAATTATATACCTTCATTTTTTTAGCTTTCTCTCCTTTTCTCTCTTTCTCTGGCTTGTATCTCTTCGGCCCCATTCAGCCAACTGTTTTAAGACGTTTATCCCCATCCAGGTGTCGATTTCTTCCTGGCGAGCAATAGCGAGCCAGCATTGTATGGAGAAATCCGGCTTTGCCGGAGAAATTTTTCTATCGAAAAATTTACAAATTTAGCTTGCTGTCAAAACAAAAATATATATATGCTGGCTCGCTACTGCTCGCCAGGAAAATATTGACACCTGGATGGGGATAAACGTCTTAAAACAGTAGGCTGAATGGGGCCGAATGGATACAAGCCAAAGAGAGAGGGAGAGAAACGGAGAAAAGAAGCGAGGTGGGCTCCCTTAACCCTTTCAGTACGGGGAAAGTCTCATTAATTTATTCTGGCTACCATTAGATGATTTTAGTCTGCATAAGAAGGATCTATAGAAAAGACTACACAATATCCCAATGAACCCTTTACCTGCCACAGATCCTTCCTAAGCTGCATAAAATACCATAATACAGTATAACTAGAATAAACTACAAGAGACATAACACATACTGAAAGGGTTAATTTTCAGTTTATTGTAAAGTGGAGCAAGAACAGCCAATAACATGTAGCTTAAGTTCTATTAAGGGGGCCCACCTCGCTTTTGTTCTCTTTCTCCCCCTCTCTCTTTGGCTTGTATCCATTTGGCCCCATTCAGCCTACTGTTTTAAGTTGTTTACCCCCATCCAGGTGTCAATATTTTCTTGGCGAGCGGTAGCGAGCCAGCATATATATATTTTTTGCTTTGACAGCAAGCTAAATTTGTAAATTTTTCGATAGAAAAATTTCTCCGGCGAAGCCGGATTTCTCCATACAATGCTGGCTCGCTATCGCTCGCCAGAAAGAAATCGACACCTGGATAGGGATAAACATCTTAAAACAGTTGGCTAAATGGGGCCGAATGGATACAAGCCAGGGAAAGAGAGAAAAGGAGAGGAAGATAAAAAAAAACAAAAAAAAAAAAAAAAAAAAAAAAAAAAAAAAAAAAACGGTGACCCCCCTTAAAGGAAATAAAGAATGACACAAAGCTGATGCATTTAACTGATGATGATTAAACAGTATAGAAAATGAAGAGATTTAACACATACACATGATTTCTATTCACACATACCAATAATCAACACTATGTTTAGGTCAAATTATGAATGATTGTAATATTAATATAAGAACAAAACCTAAAATAAAAAGCTGCAAAATTTGGTAAAAAAAAATAATAATAATAATAATAATATATATACTTAATATATACAGTATATATATATATATATATACAGTATATGCTAAATATCCACAGGGAAGGAAGGAAAATAAACACGGAGTCCCAAGCGCTTTGGTGTATTACATCTTCAGGGGACAGAGGACAGACAGAGAATGATCATATACAATGTAATATTATTGAAGTGCAAAAACCTAAACGAAAAATATTAAAAACTCATACTAAGTAATATAAAAATATAAAGGAAAGACAGAGTACAGTAGTAATAATAATAATAATAATAATAATAGTTCTTAAAGCTAGCGCATGCTAAGCTAGCTAAGGATAGCTCAATAAGGCCGATTAGGCGTATTTCCATTGGGGTCCTGTACTACTACCCCATCCCTTTGCTCATGAGGGATGGTAACGACTCAGTGCTTGTGAAAAATCTTTAATGCGCCGAGCGTGGGCGCGAACCCGGGCCTTCTGGGTGGAAGTCCGAGACGCTAGTCACTACACCAAGCGAGCCGCTATTCATCAATAGAAGACTCAAAGGATTATTTGAGGTTTCCATTATACTAAAATCTCGTCATGAAATATAGGCTATACCGGTTCAGTATATTAAAAAATAAAATAAAATAAAAATAATATAATAATAGCGATAAAAAAACAATTGTTTCGAATTATGACAAAAGATGGAGTCAATATATATGAGTTAAAATACAGAAGGTATTGTATGTCTGAAGCAGTTATAAAACCTTATCTCCAATTACAAAAATATAAAACCCTAAATTTTGATTTGTTTACAAATACAATTAACAATGAAATGATCTAGTTTGTACATGCCACTGCTTATATTATCTGTATGCTTAATGAAACTAGATTCTATTATGTTCCGGTCAACATATGATTTACATGAAACAATTGATGAAGCATTATCCCACTCAATATTGTGGTCATAATCTCGAACATGTATAAAGACACCGTTTGAGACTTGTCCTGTTTGAACGCTTGTCACATGTTGTTTAATTCGAATGGCTAGATGTTTTCCAGTTTGTCCAATATATACCTTATTACAATTTTTGCAAGGGAGTTTATATATACATCCACCGTACATATCAGGAGAATTCTTTATGAGTATATTCTTAACAGTATTGCTGTTACAAAAAACAACATTAACATTAAAAAGTTTCAGCATAGGAAGTACCTGGAGGAGATTAGCGTTGTATGGTAACTTTACCATATTATGAAAATTAGTTTCTGGTTTAGGATTAACTCTATAAAATGATTTTCTTGCTTTTTTGAGAGAAACATCAATGAAAGATTTAGGGTATTTAAACTTTTTACCTGTGTCATATATACATTGAATTTCATCATCTAAAAACTCTGGACTACAAATACCTTACCTTTGGATACCTTTGGATGTGTTCGCCGCTCCTCTAGCGGCACCAAGGAGCGCGACGCCCCTCGTTATGGGTGGTAATTTGGTGCAGTAGACTGTTTGAAGCGACAGCTCGCTCCCTTGCGAGGATGGGCTCGTCTGGCACTTTTTGAAGTTCGACATCTAGGGCTCTCTTGAAGTTGTCTAACGAGATGTCCCTCATGTCTCTTACTCGCCGTGGGAGTTTGTTGAAGAGACGTGGGCCTCTGTGTGATAACCAGCCCTCTCGCAGAGAGCCCATAGCACCCCTGTTATTCATCCGGGGGATTTCGCATTCCCAGCCTCTCCTATCACTGAATTTCATGACTATCGGAGTATGTAGGTTTGGTACTAAACCCTCTGCGATTTTCCATGTGTATATTATTAGGTAACGTTCTCTTCTACGTTCCAGTGAGTACAGATTCAGTGCTCTTAAACGCTCCCAATAGTGTAGATGTTTTATCGAACTTATATGCGAAGTGAAAAGCTCGTAGAAACATGGACGAGAAAACTGAATGCTTCACTTTATCATGGTGTGAGGAGTAATAATGAACATAAGATGATACATTAGTCGGCTTCCTATAAATGCTATATTTGAATCCATTACTATGCCTGTGGATTACGCAATCTAAAAATGGTAAATTATACTGAACCGGTATAGCCTATATTTCATGACGAGATTTTAGTATAATGGAAACCTCAAATAATCCTTTGAGTCTTCTATTGATGAATAGCGGCTCGCTTGGTGTAGTGACTAGCGTCTCGGACTTCCACCCAGAAGGCCCGGGTTCGCGCCCACGCTCGGCGCATTAAAGATTTTTCACAAGCACTGAGTCGTTACCATCCCTCATGAGCAAAGGGATGGGGTAGTAGTACAGGACCCCAATGGAAATACGCCTAATCGGCCTTATTGAGCTATCCTTAGCTAGCTTAGCATGCGCTAGCTTTAAGAACTATTATTATTATTATTATTATTATTACTGTCTTTCCTTTATATTTTTATATTACTTAGTATGAGTTTTTAATATTTTTCGTTTAGGTTTTTGCACTTCAATAATATTACATTGTATATGATCATTCTCTGTCTGTCCCTGTCCCCTGAAGATGTAATACACCAAAGCGCTTGGGACTCCGTGTTTATTTTCCTTCCTTCCCTGTGGATATTTAGCATATTATAAGTTCACGTGTTGCTGTGACTTTCTTGCATATATATATATATATATATATATATATATATATATATATATATACCGGTATATATATATATATATATATATATTATATATACTGTGTTTATATATACTGTTTCAAATTTGGTATAATACATTACTGAATACAATAATAAAGCTGAAAAAAACAATAATGTTACTGTTCTTGTTTAAATAAATTACTGTATTAGTTTTCACTTTGAGAGAGAGAGAGAGAGAGAGAGAGAGAGAGAGAGAGAGAGAGAGAGAGAGAGAGAGAGAGAGAGAGAGAGAGAGAGTACAAAGGAAAGGAGTACAAAGGAAATCAAGCAACAACAGTTCTTGTGACCCATCTAGGCTGCTTGTCCTCCAAAACACTGAGGATCAAGTGTCCAAACAGTGGTTTAGAGTGGGTAAGGGAACATTGGAAAGGGAACTACTGCCCTGGAATTAATGTCTGTGGCAGGATTAGGAAGTTAGTAGGGGACAGATGGGTTAGTAACTGAGAGGGGGATAAAATAAAGTTATTCATTTACAAACGCAGTCAGTCGCGGGTTTGATGCGAGATATTTGTCTAAGCGGAGTTTAAATGAATCAACGGTGCTGCAGTCTATAACGTCTCGGGGAAGCCCATTCCACAAGTTGACAACTCGATTGAAGAAGAAATTCTTAGATTCGTGGGAGTTAACCCTTGTCTAGCGGGGTGTTTTGGGATCATTTGGGCATATTCAGGCCCTCCTGCATGATAAATCAAGCATCTGCATGAAAAAAAAAATATTTAGCAAAAAAATAGGCACTAAAAGCTTCAAAATGAGACCAGAACGAGCTACGTAGCACTCGTGGTTCTCTTGCAGTGGTGCCACGAACATGGAAGTTTAGCATATATCGGTATATTTTCCCCAGCTATGCTCACTACTGGCTACACTGCCGGCCTCTCGAGAACACAGGGAACATGAGTTAATGGGCGGCGGTAAGCCCTGGGAGTCGGCTGTCTGGCCCGCTGCGCTCCCGGCCATTTGCACTCGATTTTAACCCTTTAAAAGCCTTAATAATGCTCCTAACTTGCTGCAAATTGGTGCACGACTTAAGTCGAGCGCCGCTCTTTAAGGGTTAAAAGATTTACCTATAATTTTGCAACCGTTTCCCCGCGTGTAATTAGATTGGTCGATAGTGAAGTACCTGTACTTACTACAGTTTATATTGTTGATACCTTTGATGATTTTGAACACTTGAATTAAGTCACCTCTTAATCTGCGCTGGGTTAAAGGAAATAGATTTAATTCTCTAAGATGCTCTTCGTATGGTTTGTTCTTTAGGCTAGCTATCATTTTGGTAACTCTACGTTGAACTCGTTCTAGCTTGTTTATATCTTTTTGGTAATAAGGGCACCAGGATTGAACGCAGTATTCCAGAAGAGGGCGGACTAAGGAATTGTAAAGGGTTAGGATAACTTCTTTGGATTTATGCTCAAATGACCTGCCTATAAAGCCAATTATTTTGTTTGCCTTCTTAACAACTTCTGAACATTGTTGACTCGGTTTTAGGTTACTCGATATTGTTACTCCCAGATCGGTTTCTCTGTTTACATTCTTAAGCTGAGTGCCATTCATCGAATAGTTTGCTTTCTCATTTAGGTATCCGATATGTAGTACTTTACATTTATCCGCATTGAAACTCATTTGCCAAATTTGGGCCCAACATGACAATTTATCTAGATTGTGTTGCATATCGTCAACTTGTTCTTTTGAGAGTACGCTATTTGCAATTGTACAGGTGAGACCCTCATCTATGTCGTTGATGTAAATTAGAAAGAGAATTGGTCCTAGTACCGATCCCTGGGGTACCCCGCTACTTACATTGGTCCATTTAGATGCCTTACCGTTTATGACTACTCTTTGCTTTCTGTCGCTGAGCTAATTTTCTATCCATTTCAACACACCATCTTGTATTCCATGCGCTTTTAGTTTTAGCAGTAAACGTTTGTGGGGAACTTTGTCAAAGGCCTTTTGAAAATCAAGGTATATAATTGTTGATATAGGTTAAGTGTACACACAACATATATACAGAGTGTACACATGCCTTAATCATATTGCAACATACACACATGTACTTTCAGGGCAATACTATCATTGTTTCATATCCCATGATAATATACCGTACTCTGTAGTATCGGCAGCGTTGCACCAAATATATCCGGCACCGCTGCACATGTTTTCATCAGTAACATCCGGTCGGCACTCAGCATAGCAGTGCCACCCCAGCTCTGTATACCTTTGGCTAATAAGAACCTATAAACTTATCTCTGGACTTTTATTCTACATCCTTGTGCAAGAAAGGATTATCAAGGTTGTTGTAGCTTTACATGACAACCATACATGGCGCAGTGTGTTAATACAGCCAGGAGATACGAGCCAAGACCGGATTCTCAGCCAGCCATCTTGCAAGACCTCACCTCTCCAGCCCTGGATATTATTGTGCAGTGCTTTATAGTGCAGTGAAGTACTTAAGAGTGTAGTGCAGTGCCTTTATTATATGTCCCATGTCATTTGTGCCCATTCCCAACTTGCTGTGCGGGTTATAGCCGCCGAAACATTGCTGGACAAGAGCGAGGAATAGCATACCCTCTCCCTCTAACATCTCCAGCAACACTGAAGCTACCACCCCTCACACCCTCCAGCTGTGCCGGTACATGCGCGCACACGGACACACGCACATCGCTGCCAAGTCAACACGGTGGTGCCACGCCTACCGCACTCACTCACTCACTCTAGCACAGATAATTTCTCGCACTATTAAATAAACTGTTCCAGTTGTACTGCACATTTTCATCGTTCCTGCAAGACTACAGTGTGTCAGCTATCAACCAATTATGGAGGGAGATGAGCAGATTCATGGGGAGCCCAGAGACACCCCACACGACCATACTGGGGAGGGAGATAATGGTGGAGCTACTGGTGGAGATAGTGGTGGAGATAGTGGTGGAGATAATGATGGAGATACTGTTGGAGTTGCTGGTACAGGGTACCAGTCAGTTCATTCCACTCCAACCTCTCCTCTCACCACCCCTCATTTTACTCCACCTCCCCAACCTCCCCCCACTTTACCTCCCCTACACTATAGGGGGATGCCACCCCTGTCACCACACCCTGCAAGTCGACAACCTACCACAAGTGCAGACCTCCTTCAGCTCATACAGTATATGGAGCAATGCAGACAACGGGACGACTATACCAGAAGACAGGAGGAGGACCGCAGACAACAGGAGGCGGACCGCAGAAGATGGGAAGAGGAAAACCGACGACAGGAGGAGGAAACAAGACGACGCACGGAGGAGGACTACAGGAGACAGATGGACGATGCCAAGTTCTCCGCCCTTGTCCAGGCTCTGGCCCACATTACCCCACCTGCTGCCGCACCTACACCTACCTCACCGGGGACAACACCCAATTCCACAACATCCTCCACCCCTACAGCTCCACCTCCACCACAGAAGGCTATCACCCAGAACCCGCCGCCCCTTCGTGCTGATGCCACCTTCCAGGTTTTCAGAGAATGGAGGCGTCGGTGGGACGATTACTCTATTATGGTAGACTTATCTAAATTACCGAGGGAGAAACAACTGATCCAGATGCGGATGTGCTTAACCCTGGAGACACAGCGGCTTTTGGAGCACACCTTAAGCATACCCCCTGACACCGACAAGACCGTTGACGCAGTCCTCGATGCACTTCAGGAGCACATCAAGAATTCTCGCAATGAAGATCTCCGTCGTAGGGACCTTTTCAGTTGCAAGCAAAAACAGGGCGAGTCATTCAACAACTTCTACGTCCGCCTCTGCCACATCGCCGAAGAAATTGACGTCTGCCCAGGGAACTCTTCAGCCTGCAAGGAGACCCAACTCAAGATGGTCATTCTGATGGGCATACATGACGAAGAACTTGTACAGAAGCTGCTTTCCCTCGACGCCACTCCTTCATTACAGGACATCGTCAACACTTGCCGTTCCTACGAGGCCACTCGAAGCGCTACGTCAGCCATACGTGCCCCACCGTCCCAGGTTAACGCCGTGTCAGCGTACAAGCAGAACAAGCAGGTTAAGCAATGCGACAAGTTCTCCACATCGCAACAGTCCTTGGCGTCGGCTGCCGCCTGCCAGTGTTATGCTCGCCGGCACGACAAGAACAAGTGCCCGGCTGAAGACTACACCTGCACTAACTGTGGCCGTCGTGGTCATAAGCCTAGGACTCCTGCTTGCCCTGCAGCCACCGCCCAGTGTCGTCGCTGCAACCATATGGGCCACTACGACAAATGCTGCAGATCTTCCAAGACGCCCGCCACACAGGACAACGACGCTTCCTCCCACAACAAGTCTACAGCACAGAAGACCACAAGTTGCCGATGTGTGGGATCACCTGTTCAGGCACCCACACTGACATCCGTGAGTCTCACCTACAGTGGCACCACTAGAAAACTCCACATGCTTCCTGACACAGGTGCAGACATCACAGTGATCGGCCGACGACACCTCGACATACTTCGGATTCCTCTCAGCAGCCTACGACCTCCGCCTCCGACAACAACGCTCAACGCGGATGGCTCTGCAATGGCTCCTGCTTTGGGGACGTGTCATGCACAACTCACCATCAGCAAACGCTCCTGTTCGGCCACAATCCAAGTCCGCGAGGGTGTTCAGACGCCGCTTCTGTCCAAACGCCACTGTCAAGCATTGGCCATCATCTCAGCAGAATTCCCCAAGCCAATTCTACAGGTTAAACACATCTACAGGTGTAAGGAGCTACCCTTCACAGCCACCACGTCACCTGCAGAAGCCAAGGAGTTCTTTCTTCGAGAGTTCAAGGACGTGTTGGTCTCCAAGGAGGATCTCCAGACAGCTCCACTCAAGCCTATGAAGGGTCCCCCAATGCGGATCCACCTCAAGGACGATGCCGTGCCTTTTGCCATCTACACCCCGCGGCAGATCCCCTTTGTTTTCAGGGACAAAGTTAAGCAGGAGCTGGACTCGCTAGTGGCACAAGGTATCATCAAACCGGCCGGCGATGAACCTTCAGAGTGGTGCCACCCCCTCGTCGTCGTCGCCAAGCCCAACGCCGAAGTTCGCCTCACCGTAGACCTCACCAAGCTCAACTGCCAAGTTTCCCGCCCAGCTCACCCCTCACCGACGCCTTTCGAAGCGATCCGCAGTGTGGCCCCGCAGGCGAAATTCTTCACGACGGCAGACGCCCTGAGTGGATATTGGCAAATGGAACTTGCGGAGGAGGACCAGCATCTCACAACTTTCATCACTCCTTATGGCCGTTTCCAACACTGTAGAGGTCCAATGGGTTTCGCTGCGACAGGTGACGCCTTCTGCCTTCGCGGTGATAGGGCCCTCCAAGGGGTGCAAAATTGTGCCAAGGTTGTCGACGACGTGCTGCTCTACGACGAGGACTTCAACACACATCTTCAGCGTATCCATGAAGTGCTCATACGGTGCCGCGACAGTGGGATCACACTCAACAAGGACAAGTTCGTGGTCGCCGCACCCAGTGTGAACTTCTGTGGGTACACGCTCTCAGGTGAGGGCATCTCGGCTGACCCTGGCAAAGTCGGAGCGATCAAGGACTTCCCGACACCAGCCAACATCACCGACCTTCGCTCCTTCATGGGTTTGGTGAACCAGCTGGCGGAGTTCACCCCCGACATCGCCACTGCCGCTCAGCCCCTGCGCCCCCTGATGAGCCCGAAGAGGTCGTTTATGTGGACCTCTGACCATGATGAGGCTTTCCGCCGGGTCAAGGCTGCCCTGCTCAGTCCACCCGTCCTGGCCCCATTCGACCCTTCCCTACCAGTGATTCTACAAACTGATGCATCCCGCCTCAACGGTATTGGATACGCCCTCCTACAGGATCATGGCAACAACCGTCTCCGCTTAGTTCAGTGTGGCTCGAGGTTCCTAAGCGACCCCGAGTCCCGCTATGCCACCATTGAGCTGGAGATGCTAGCCGTGGTCTGGGCCATGTCCAAGTGCAAGTTCTACCTCATCGGACTGCAACACTTCACCCTCATGATGGACCATCGCCCCCTCATCCCCATCTTCAACAACTACGCCCTTGATGCGGTTGAAAATCCCCGCCTCCAACGTCTGAAGGAGAAAGTCGCACCTTACCTCTTCACAGCCGTCTGGCGCGCTGGCAGGTTGCTCTGCATCCCTGATGCGTTGTCACGGGCCCCTGTCAGCCACCCGACGCCAGAGGATGAGTTAGCATGTGCCGACGCCACGGTTCACCTCAGGTCCCTCGTGACTGTCAACGCCGCCGCCACCGACGTCAACTCTCCTTCACAGGACGCAGACAGGATTCTCCAGGAACTCCGGGATGCAGCCAGAGCGGATACTGTGTACATCCGCCTGCGTGAGTGCGTTACTTCGGGTTTCCCCACCAACCGCTACGACCTGCACAACTCTCTACTCCCATTTTGGAAACTCCGAGACTACCTGTCAGCAGATGGTGAACTCGTCCTGTACGGAGCGAGGGTTGTGGTTCCTGAAGCCCTCCACCGCCGCACCTTGGCTCGCCTGCATGATAGTCACAGAGGCGTGGAGGCCACTAAGCGTAGGGCGCGACAGGCTGTCTTTTGGCCTGGCATCAACTCGGACATCGCCAACACAGTTCAAGCTTGTGAGCCGTGTCAGGTCTTACAGCCTAGTCAGCAGCAGGAACCCATGATCGACGACAACCCAACTAGGCCTTTCGAGTCTGTTTCAGCCGACTTCTTCGCTGTGGCGGGGAAATCCTTCCTCGTCGTAACAGACCGACTCTCAGGCTGGCCCGTTGTCGTACCCTGCAAAGGAGATACTACCGCTTCAAACACCATCAGGATCTTCTGCCGCTACTTCAGGGAAGTTGGTGTACCCCTCCGCCTACGTACAGATGGAGGCCCACAGTTTATTAGCCGTGAGTTCCGGGACTTCATGGAGCGTTGGGGAGTCAATCACTTGGTCTCTTCCCCACACTACCCACAATCCAACGGTCATGCCGAGTCTGCCGTCAAGTCCGTCAAACACCTCATACTGAAGACGGCTCCCTCAGGCAACATCGACTGTGAGGACTTTGACCGTGGACTGTTGGAGCTCCGCAACACCCCGAACTTCACAGGCCGCTCCCCGGCACAAATCCTGTATGGCCACCCACTACGGTCTTGTGTCCCTGCTCATCCCCAGTCCTTTGCTGCAGAGTGGCAAGCCAAGGCCGAGGACTGTGACCGCCGTGCAGCCGCCCACACTGCACTGGTGCAGAGAAACTATGACCAGCACGCACGCACGCCCCCTTCCCAGGTTGAGAGTCGGCACCACAGTGCGGATCCAAGACCCGACTTCTCACCGCTGGGACAAGGTTGGGGTCGTCATGGGCTGCGGCAGGTCCAGGGATTATGAGATTCGTCTCCCCAGTGGTAAGATATATTGGCGGAACCGTCGCTTCCTCCGCCCAGTGAATTCCCCTGGTGTTGAACCCCTCCCCCATAACCCTGAGATCCCTGTGTCTTGCACGGACCCAGAAAGAGAGTCCTTCACTTCCCCCATGGCCCCACGTAGGTCTGAAAGGCTCCTAGAAAAAGAGTCAGCTCGACAACGTCTTGCGAGCTTGAAGGGGGAGGGAGGTGTTGATATAGGTTAAGTGCACACACAACATATATACAGAGTGTACACATGCCTTAACCCTTAACTGTCGGCGCGCAACATAAGTCGAGTTAAATAAAGCTGGACTATGTGGCGGCGCTCGACATAGGTCGTGTGGCAATTTCAGCACGTAATGTTGCTGAGAGAGAGAGACAAGTGGTGGCAGTAGAGTAGCGAGCGTATGACTGCTCCAGACCACCGCGGCGAACCTACTGACACGAATCCCACCTCCTCCCTCCCTCTCTCACTCGCTATATACGGAATTGTATGGGGAAAGTGCCTAATTACATGCTTTTTGCACTCGCGTTGCACGGTTATTGCAAGAAAACTAGCCATCATAAAAGGATCGTTATGGTGTCATTCGAAAGCTCTGTTTATGCCCTTTCAGGGATAGATACTTGTTTTACGTTCTGGGTATTATTTAGGCATGAAAATGATCACATAAACAGCCCTATTTTGGCTAAAAACACCCCGCTGGGCGGTACATATAAATAAACCGCCTAGGCCGCTAATAAGGTGTTAATCATATTGCAACATACACACATGTACTTTCAGGGCAATACTATCATTGTTTCATATCCCATGATAATATACCGTACTCTGTAGTATCGGCAGCGTTGCACCAAATATATCCAGCACCGCTGCACATGTTTTCATCAGTAACATCCGGTCGGCACTCAGCATAGCAGTGCCACCCCAGCTCTGTATACCTTTGGCTAATAAGAACCTATAAACTTATCTCTGGACTTTTATTCTACATCCTTGTGCAAGAAAGGATTATCAAGGTTGTTGTAGCTTTACATGACAACCATACAATAATATCTACAGCTTTACTCTCATCGTAGAGGTTGAGGATATCGTGGAAGAAGTCTAAGAGGTTTGTTAAACAGGAACGATTTTTACGAAAGCCGTGTTGAGTATCTTTAAGTAAGTTATTTGCCTCTAAGTGATTTACGAGTCTGTCTCTTATGACCGTTTCTAGCATTTTACATACAATTGAGGTTAAGCTAATTGGACGATAGTTACTGGGTAGGGATTTGCTGCCTTTTTTTAATATCGGTGTTACGTTGGCTAGCTTCCACTGATCAGGCATAGTTCCAGACTGCAAGGATTCATTGAATAGCAATGTCAGTGGTTTGGAGAGCTCATCCTTAGCTTCCTTTAGAACTCTAGGCAAGATTGTATCAGGTCCAGGCGTTTTATTTACCTTGAGTTTATCTAGACAATTCAATACTTCTCTCTCTGTAACGGTGATATTGCTTAGAACATCTGAATTATCAATCTGAATCGGCGATGGTGTAGGGATATCACTGAGGTCTTCGGTTGTAAAAACTGATGCAAAGTAGGTATTGAGGGCATTACTCATTTGTACTTCGTCTTTGGTGTATTCTCCAATTTCATCGACTAACGGTCCAACAGTTGAAGTAACTACTTTTTTCTTTCTGATATAACTATAGAATTCTTTCGGGTTTGTTTTACTTTGATTCGCAACATGTAACTCCAGGGTCTTTTTACTTTGCTTAATTAACTTTTTGGCTTTGCGTCGTAGATCTACAAATTTCACCCGTTCTTCGTCTTTTTGTGAGGATTTTAATCTATCATTAGCAATTTTTTTAGCAAGCAGACAGTTTGAAATATCTTTATTCCACCATTTGGGCTTATCATTATGGCCTGGACGCCGTATTTTCGATGGTATGCAGTCTTGCACTGCCTTAAGGTAAGTGGTTGTGAAACACTCCCAAGATGTATTTATGTCGTTATTGTTAGTCAGAAAGCTCCAGTCAGTTTCTTTAAGCTTTGATTTAAGTTTATGAAAATTTGCTTTCTTGAAATTAGGGACTTTCTCAATGCTGCTATTTGATTTGTTACTAGTAAACTTTAAAGTGAAAGTTATCGTACGATGGTCGCTGTTACTGAATTCATCACCAACATTCAAATTCTCTATTAATTCTTCTTTTGTTGCGAGTACAAGGTCAAGCACATTATTACCACGGGTCGGAGATTGTACAAATTGAAAAAGTGAACTCTCTTGCAAGTTAGCATAGAGGTCGTGTCCAGAGTGTGAAGTAAGAATATCGCCCCATTTAGTCACGGGTAAGTTGAAATCGCCAAGAATTACGGTATCTTGTATGTTAGATATTTCTGCAATTTGTTCATAAATTTCACTGTCAGTTTGCACTGATTGAGCTGGGGGTATGTATACTAAAGCTAGTGTTATTTTAGTTCCTCATTTATTATTTAATAGTACGGAAGATATGTCTATATTCGCAATTTGAGGTTTTGACATTAAGACGGGATTAAGACTTTCCTTTATAAAAAACAGAACTCCTCCTCCATTTCTATTGATCCGACTTTTCTCAAACATTGTATAACCAGGAAGCGTATATTCGGCTAAAAAGACTCTGTCTTCCGTATTTAACCAAGATTCTGTAATGCCGATTATATCATAATGTTCTGTAAACACGATTTCCTCTAGATCTGAAAATTTATTGCGTATGCTACGAGAGAGAGAGAGAGAGAGAGAGTTTTGTAGACATAAAAAATAAGAGATAGTACAGTACTGTATTGTATTCTTTTACAAATAATCTAGTACTGTAGCTACGTTTCCTCAAGGGAGAGAAAGAGAAAAAAAGCGAGGTGGGCCCGCTTTATGGGGAGCCAGGGGAGGTGAAGAATACAAGGCTGTAAAGCAACTAAAAGCTGGCAATGGCAATGAATTTAATGAAAAAGAATAGATGTTAAGAAATTAACCCTCACATTCTTGACACAATTTTGAGCCTATTAGGGATATTTTAAAGTCTTTGTTACCATCAGGGGTATTTAGAAACCTTTAGTTTAGTTACTTCAACCTCTGCAGTTGTCTTTGAGTTAGCTGTGGGCAGAAAACTAATTTTGGAGAGGTAATTATAAGACTGAGAGAACTCTATTTAATATTGCTAATCTGGCAACCTCTGCGTCATAAAAACGTGAAAGAGTTAATATGTTTCATGGACTCCTCAACCTGTATATTTGGATAACACTTGATAATTTTCACTGAAGCTAAATAGGTATACAGTAGTTGGGGACAAATTGCATCAAGTATCATTATAATGTTAAACTTACTCATAAAACACCCCCAAAAATGAATAGAGAAAACTTTTTGAACTTTTTGAAGTGCTTGGTGGAATAATTACCATTAGGAAAGAGATCTGAAGTAATATATTTTTTTTTTTTTTTTTTTTTTTTGTGTGTGTGTGTGTGAGAAGTTTAACCAGACCACTGAGCTCCCCAAAAGAGCTCCCATAGGGCTGGCCTGAAGGATTAGAACGAAAGGAGAAGAACAAAGTAAGAGATAATTAAATCAAATCAAGAAGAGAAGTATCTTTGAGGAAACGCGAAATACGGTAGAAGGAAAAGGAAGAATTTTCGAAAATGTGAGATAAATCAGAATTGCCAAAATAAAGGAATCGGAGATGGGAATACCGGCAACACTCAGTGAAAATGTGGCGAATTGTTGAAGTAAGAGCCATGAAGATACAGTACTGTAGTACCAATACACAAATTTTGATCCAGTCAGCATAGGTTAGAACTCACTCCTGAGGTTGCCTATATGTTCCAGAAAAGCTTAATATCTTTAAGCTTTTAAACATTACAAGTTTTTTCTAATGCACTACAGTAGTAAGCTAAAACTAATCTGCCTTAACTCAATGACTGCGGGCTGCTATATAAAAAATATGGTCATCACTGCGGCACTTGTCACATGACAATTGCCGAATTTCTGCCTTGAACAAGGCCTGGGAGGCAGGCGAGCGAGTATAAGCAGCGCAGAATGGTCCCATCCACCACCCCCCGTGTCTGAGCCATCGCTAGTGGCAGTGGGAGACATCTCCAACTCCCTTGCAGACTCGGGGATAGCGAAAACCGGTCAAACTCGCTATTTTATACCGATTTAGCGTCACCTGTGTAATATTGTTGCACAGCAACCAGTGGTCGTACAGACATGATTCAGGTGTCATTGGAAAGGTCTATTCCTCTGCTTTCAGGGATATATCATTGAAATACGTTCTAGCTCTTGTTTATACATGAAAATGTGCAGGTAATGAAGGTTACTTTTAGTCCAAAACCCCCGTATGGTACAGTGGTGACCAAGCAATTGTCATATGACAAGTGCCGCAGTCATAGTGTTAAAAAATAAAAAAATAAACTATGGCATCATACTAATCTCTAATTAACTGTCTATTGATAACAGCACACACCATACACTACACAAAACTAAGTTTATTATAACAAAAACATGCAAGCCAACTAAAATAACACTACAAATTCAATACATCACAGCTTTTAGTTTGCTTTAATAACACTATCTTGCATGTTCATTCCAAAATACCTGCATAAATTATATAATATTTGTTATTAATCATTGCTATTCATCCTTCACTCATCATGCATTGGTGCTATACATAATAATGTACATGTGACGTCTGTAAAGCCGGTATCACACAAGCGCTTTTTCACTCAACATTTATCCTCAACACTGGTCTGGCAGCTTATAAGGTCAACATATAAAATATTTTGGTTGCCTAAATTCATATATCATCAGTCTAGTTTCTGATACCGTTGCAAAATATTCCAGAAATGTTGCCAGAAAAATGTTGATAATCGAATGTTGACTATAAAAGCTCTCGTGTGATACCAGCTTAAGATTATACACCATGCAGTACAACAAATCTTTCCTTAAGAATTTATGTACAAGTGGGTTTGTATTTCAATGCCACCTATTGGAGCATTGATATGCCATGTACTGTATCTCCAAATTAATCTACATATAAAATACAATATGATAAAATTTAACTGCTTTTGTTTAACTTGGTACCTGATCTGCATACATATGCAAATCTGCAGGATATCTATACATAAATATAATTAAGCTAATATAAAATGAGACCAGTGTCCACATCTTACCTGTCGTCTTAGCGGGCCGTCTCCTCCTTCCGGCTCCCATAACATCGAACGCCTGACCGGTGCTGATGAGTTGCACCAGCTGATCCATAACTTCCGTGTTGCTCTGGTCGTTGGTCACGTCGTGCAGGGCGCGTTGCCGGGTGTCTCGATCCGCCCGTTCCGCCTTCTCCCGTTCCGCTCGTTCCCGGGTGTCACGGTCTCGGGCGCGCTTGTCCTCCTCTTTTATGATCTGCTCCTTGGCTTTCTGTTGGGGTCGAGTTGATGCGTTAGTAGCAAGGTGTTATTACATACTCATGGGAAGTTTGGTATTAATTATTCAAGACTATATTATATGTATTAAACTTTATGTCTATTTCCATCTATTTACTCAGGCCCAATCCCCACTGTTCCTATTTTTTTTTATTTTTTTTTTCCCGCTTTTCATTGGGGTGGGGGGGTTGCCAACTCAAGACAGAGCAAGAACAGGGAAAACACAACATAAAACAACGAACATACACAGACAAAACATAAATTCACACACATCTAGGTCACCCTTTATGTACGTATATATATATTTTTTTAACTCTTACGGTGCAGGCATTTTGGCCTAAATTGACCATCATTCCCTGCACATTTTCATGCATAAGCTAGAACCAGAACATAATACAATGATATATCCGTGGAAGTACAGTAAAAGAGCTTTCCAATGACACCTGAATCATCTCTGTACGACATCTGGTTGTCTTACAATGATCTTGCATAGGTCGGCCAAAATCGCTAAAAATTAACGGTTTTGAGAGGGAAGGATGAGGAGGGTTTGGAATGGCCTGGATGATAATATTTACTTTGCATTGTTGTTTACTAACCTTGTAGAGAACGATGAATTCATTTATATCCCTGAAGAAGTCCTCCTGAGCATACTTGGTGACCTCGAAGGTGAACAGTTCGGACACCTCCTCGTACTTTTTCTGCATCATATCAAACTCCGTCTCCAGCAGAGAAATATTCTCCTCGGCTTCCTTGTGGAAGTCCTCAAACTTTTCCTTGAACCTAGAATACCAAAGTTGGTTCGGTGTTAAGGAGGGAAGGTTTATTTTTGGTTTGATTTTTTTCATTTATTTATTATTAGGAATATATACTGTATAATTATATAAGCACTCGCATTGCAATAAACAAGGGTTCAATCCAAAACAAAAAGGAAAATGCACTTCTGTAAAACACTAGCACTATAGTCTATTCGCTGTAAGTAGGCGAGAAATCATGACCTTTAACCTCTGTAGCTCATAAACGACTGGAGTAATCGAGCTAATATTTCTACCATTTGGGAAGAGTCAGCCAAGGAATAGATGTGGAAATTTACAGCCAATTTGCTCTAGCCCTTTTTGTGTTACAGAGGATAGAGGTCATGATTGCTCGCCTACTTACAGCGAATAGACTATAGCTATAGGAATAACAGCCATAAACTAAACATTCACAATCCATTCAACCTATTGTATTCATTATCCCATACAGTACCGGTGACGTCCTTTGCTATGTATTGTGGCTACTGTTAGACAATTTTATTCAGATTAGGAAGGACCTCTGGCAATAATAAGGCTTCAAACTATCTCAACCAAGCCATTTGGAAGCATGGTATCATCATCACATTCCCCAAACCCAACAAAGACCCCACGCTACCCTCCTCGCACCGCCCCATCACACTCCTTTGCTCCCCCTCCAAAGTCATGGAACGCCTAGTATTACAACTAATTACACCCGACCTACCCCTAGCTCCAACACAACATGGCTTTAGGCCACTGCACTCCACAAACACTCTTCTCACAGACCTTACACAAAGAGCTTTTGACGGCATCAACTCAGCTAGACCACCACACAGATCACTATTAGCCACACTCGACATTAGTAAAGCCTTCGATGCCATCCCCCGCCACAACCTAACAAACAAAATCTACAACACAAACATGCACAACAACACAAAAAGGTGGCTGGCCAACTTCCTAGCAGGCAGATGTGCACACGTATCTTTTGCCGGTCAGTCATCTAAAATCAGAAACTTTCCAAACGGAGTCCCTCAAGGATCCGTCCTATCGCCCGCACTCTTCAATCTGTACATGCACGATATAACTACACCCAATACTCCCCAAATAAACTTAGCCTCCTATGCAGATGACATAACACTCACATGCACACACCATGACCCAAGAAGAGCAACAGATCTCCTTCAACCCTATCTCAACACACTACATGGCTGGTGCACTACAAACAGACTTAATCTAGCCCCAGCCAAATCCACCGCAACCCTGCTCACAAGCTGGACAGGTGAACACGAATACATCCCTCAACTCACCATAAACAACACACCCCTAACACATACACACACACCCCAAAATCCTAGGAGTAACATATGATACTCATATGACATTCAAACAGCACACCACAAACATTAAAAAGAAACTGACACCCAGACTTAACGCCCTCAGGTCACTTGCTCACACAAAATTTGGACACAACAAAGAAACTACCACCACAGTATATAAACAATACATAAGATCAGTAATGGAATACGCAAGCCCAGCCTGGGCTTCTAACCTAGCTGAAACACATCATAAGACCTTACAGACTATTCAAAACAAAGCCCTGAAGATCATTACAGGCTGCACAGCTACTGCACCCACAGATCATCTACATCAAGAAACCAAAATCCTCAAAGTCAAAGACCATCTGGACATGAGAGGCACTCAATTCCTGGCAGCAGCCTCCACGAACCAAGACCACCCACTAAACTACATGGCAACACACCCACAGACACCAAGAAATATCAAAACAACACCCAGCACACGGTATCACACACAATTATTGTCCTCTCTCCCTCCCTGCCCACCCCGAACCAACTTCCAGAAGCACATCCATACTCATATCTCTCGCCAATCCATCCACTCACTCACAGACAACACGCAGCTGCATGCACGACCTCCCGAAATCCATCCTTCCGAATCCTCCCTCCCTCGCGAGGACAGAGTCCACCTGGCCAGGCTGAGATGCGGACACCACCCAGCTCTCCTGAGCTATCAGAAGAGACTGGATGACTCCGTTGTCGACGCCTGCCCGGGATGTAACACAGCACCCCATACCATTAAACACATCATAGAAGACTGCATTTCACACAACCACTTACGCCAACAACACAACCTACACTCAATGAGAGCTCTGTGGGAAAGCCCGATCGTGGCCATGGCCTTCCTCAGGGACTCGGGGCTGTTCGGCCAGGCAGCTTAGGGAACAACAACCAAGCCATTTAACTACCGCAGATCCTTCCTAAGCTGCGTAATATCGTCAAAATATAGCTAGAATAAAAGATTACACATGTCGCTGGTACTCAAAGGGATAACTTAAACAGATACTGTACTGTAAAACTTGCAAAATAAATATCTAATGATAATGTCGGACAGGTTGGGAGAGAAGTATCCTGACCAGGATTCGAACCCACTCACTCCAGGTATGTTTGGGAAAGTTGGGCACCATGGATTGTGTATATTGTGCTTTGAATGAAGTATGATGATAAATTTTGTTTATGTTTCTTGATTCCCTGTATGCTTATCGTACTATACCCTGTTCCAAATAGGTAGACCAGAAATCGTGAACCCTAACCTCGGAAACTCAAAAAGGGTTAGTGCAAATGAGCTATACATTACCACACCTATTCCCTGACTGACCCTTCCCAAACGGTAGAAGAATTAACTGCATTAATCTAGTTGTTTATAAGTTATAGAGGTTAACCCATCAGACCCGGTTGGGCTCTGAGGCACCCATAACAAACGCGGCCCGCGGACCCCGGAAGGGCTCTGAGGCTCCGGCAGCTTGAAAGCCTGTAAGCTTGTTTTGAAAGCCGTCCGTTCGACGCATATAAACACAGCCGGTATGCCCGACGCCGCACACCTCCGAACACAAGAAGGAGAGGCGTCGTTTGTTTGTGTGTGACTGTATGTTGTTGTTTTAGTAGTGAAAAATGGCTCATATGGCTGACATCGCCACAAAGTTCTCTCCATGGAAATCGTCATCACAACTGAACCAGTTGACTTAGAGAGCTCGACTCAACGCCATTCTACAGGTACGAAACACATCTACGCTTGGGGATGTGCGGGAATGCGGAAGCAGTCAAAATAACAAAGATACGGTAGCCTAGGCGAGATGTTTTTTCGGCCAAATCCCCCGGGTTTCGGGGAATATTTATAGAATACATAGCCGAGGCTGGAGGGTTAATGTTCAAGAGTTTTGGCCTACTTACTTGGAACAGTAAGACAGCTATGCGAGAAGTATTCAGAGAAGCATAAGGAGATATTTTGGGTTTTTATGGATTTGGAAAAAGCGTATGATCGTGCGGATCAAGAAGCAACGTGGAAGATGCTAAGAATTTATGAAATTGAAGGAAATTTGTTAAGAGCAGTCAAGAATTTTTATGAAGAGAGCCGAGCGTGTGTTAGAGTAGGAAATAATGAGTTGAGTGAGTAGTTTGAGGTAAATGTAGGTCTACGACAGGGTTGTGTAATGTCACCATGGCTGTTTAATGTATACAGTATATGGATGGTGTGGTGAGGGAGGTGAAAATGAGAACTATGGGTAGAGGATTGGGATTAGTAGGAAAGAATGGTAGAGATTGGGAGTTGAACCAGTTGCTGTTAGCTGATGACACAGCATTGATGGCGTATTCTGAGGAGAAACTGCAGCGAGTAGTCAAAGAGTTTGGTGTGGTTTGTGGGAGGAGGAAGCTGAGGGTAAACATCAATAAAAATAAAGTAATGGTGTGTAATAGAGGTGCTCGTAGGGTGAACCTAGATGTACAGCTGGATGGGGAAATACTGGAACAAGTGGAGTACAGGTCTCCCTCGATTAACGATTGGGCTACGTTCCTGAAAACCCGATCTTAAATAGAAAAATCATATAGCAAACCATAAAATTAATGGGGTAAATGGGGATGCATTCTCGGAGCAGCCAAAACCCAAACACAAACACCTAAAAACCTATAATAATATCGTAAATTGGGACATCGGATAGTGAGGGAGACCTGTATTTTAAATATCTAGGAGGAATGATAAGCAGGAAAGGAGGTATGGAAATGGAGGTAAAACAGAGAGTATGTGAAGGAAGGAAAGTTTTCGGAGCAATGGGAAGTATGTGGAAGGCGAGAAATCTCGGAATGAAAGCTAAAAATTTAATGTATCAAGAGGTAGTTGTACCAACAGTGATGTATGGGGCTGAGAAATGGGCTCTGAAGGCAAAGGAGAGAAGAAAGTTGGATGTGATGGAGATCAGCTGCTTGAGGAGTTGTTGTTGTTGTTGCTGTTCCCCAAGCTGCCTGGCCGAACAGCCCCAAGGCAAGGCCAAGGCCATAACCGAGCGACCCCACAGAACCCTCCCTGCCGACCACAATAAAGCCTGAGTGACCGAAGCCACTCCATGGCGGGGAGCTGGGGAGGGTGAGGAAACGCCCGGGAAACCAAAGCCCCACCCAGGGCCCTGTGCCCCTCAGCAATTATGAAGAGAAAGTTGCTTTGCTTGAGGAGTAGTGTGGAGTTACTCGTAGAGACAGATTGAGGAATGAAGAGATACGTAGGAGTAAGGCAGCAGGAACATTTGTCAGCCAGAGTGGACAGAAGGGTGCTGAGCTGGTATGGACATGTTGAGATATGGAAGATAAAAGGCTTACAAAGAGAATATGTGAGTCAAATACAAGGGGAGGTGAGGGGTAGGAAGACCTCCATTGAGATGGAGAAAAAGTGTAGTACAAGCATTAGAAAATAGAGGAATGACTACAGATCAGGCAAGAGAAGTGGAAATAAACAGGAATGCATGGAGAATGCTAGTGAATAGATGAGTGAAAACACGGTCGTTTAGGAGAGGGAGTCAGGCACCAGTTGGACTAGATAATAGTTCGTCAGGCGCCTGGCCCGGGGAGCAGGTATTTATTTATTTATTTTTTTTTTGTTTCTATATTCCACCTACTCCCTCTCGGGCATAGGCTGAGAGCCTGTACATTCAACCGTACATTCAACGGTGAAGCCCGTGAGGTCTCGTTCCGGTTTAGGGAGTGAGACTTTGAGATGCTGGTCCCTGTTTGGGCTCTGTCTCAAGTTGGCCACCCCTAGCTAAAAAAAAAAAAAAAAAAAAAAAAAAAAAGGGGTATGTGCCTGAGTATATAGGAAGATAGATAGACTTGGATCAGGGTATAACATACCATACCGACTGCCTAGGGATACAGCTAAGCTATAGCGATTACCACTGACAATGATGGAGTCTGTCTAAGAATATGGTGGTTTGAATCAAAGAGATCTGAACATACAGGAAGTTGAGAAATTTGCAAGTGATAGGGATAAGTGGCAAACAACAGAACAAGAGGTCAGTTATCGAGACAAGGGAATTGGTTGATAATAGTATAAGTAGGTTCATAGACTACAGTAAATCTGGACTTGACACGAAAATGGAACTTTGCAGTAAGGGACCCCAAATCGGAGAACGAACCCCCAAGTTCGAACCTAGCGAAAATATCACATTTTCGCGGTTTCGAGGTTCGAACTTGGGGGTTCGTTCTCCGATTTTGGGTCCCTTACTGCAAAGTTCCATTTTCGTGTCCAGTCCAGATCTACTGTAGTCTATGGTAGGTTATATGGAAAGAATTTAACAGCCTTTATGATATCAGGGGAGTTTAGAAACATTTAGTATAGTTTTTCAACCCCTGCAGTTGTCTTTGAGCGAGCTTATTGGTAGAATAATAATTTTGGAAAGCTAATTAGGAGATAAGGAGAATTCTATACATTAATATTAAGCGGCATCTTAGTAGCCAGGAAGGGTTAATGAGAACTAAAGGCTGGACACTTAGGAACTATTATTGACACTATAACTCATAGGTGGGAGAGAGTAGGAATGTCCAGTGAAAATATCAGATAGAAACAAAAAATAACGAGAATAAAATAATATACTGTGCATAACAAAAAATAAGGATACAAATTCATTTATATTCTCACTATCATTGGGGAAGTTAAAACAAGAACAAGAACACTGGTTACCGCACAATACTATCGCGCCATGCTACACACACACACAAACCTCAACCAAGCAGACTGTTGACAGATGTAAACAAGGCAGTGCGCTGAATGGAGAGAAGCATTATAGTGCATTAGTAGCAACAACCACCACTCCCTTCCAGTACACAAAAGTTAAGTGTCTATAAAGCAAAAACTACAAACTTAAAATGTCAAAGTTAGAAGTAAGACAAAAACTGCAACTAATAATAATACAATGTTGATTAACCCGTCCAGTACCAGCGACGGCAGAGCCATCAGTAGATAAATCACTCCCAAGTCCCAGCGACGGCAGAGAGCAGTCAGTAATATACGATCCTTGTAACTGCCAGTATCAGGCAGTGCCTGGTACCACGACCATTTGAGCATTGCTCTAAAGTTGGCAACACTTCTCAGCTTGTATCCAAGCCTCTGCAGGCTGGGAGAGCCAGTATTCCTCCATCTTTTGAGGTGGGAGGTTGTTATATCTTGCCATTTTGGCCACATTGCTTGGGACTGGGGGGGACTTTTATGGTAGTACCCTATACAGTAGGGGCTAAAGAGGGTGACCTGCTTTTTTTCTCTCCTTTTCTCTGGCTTGTATCCATTTGGCTTCATTCAGCCTACTGTTTTAAGACATTTATCCCCATCCAGGTGTCGATTTCTTCCTGGTGAGCGATGGCCAGCCAGCAGAGAAATCCGGCTTTTCCGGAGAAATTTTGCTATAGAAATATGTAAAAATTTAGCCTGCTGTCAAAAACATTTTAAAAATATATGCTGGCTCGCTATCGCTCGCCAGGAAAAAATTGACACCTGGATGGGGATAATCGTCTTTAACAGTAGGCTGAATGGGGCCGAATGGCTACAACCCAGAGAGAGAGGGAGAGAAGAAAAAAAAACGAGGTGGGCCCCCTTAAACTTACTACAAAGGACTAAGCCACAGCACTAGTAAACTGAACTATAATAACTCATACAAACATCATAATGTAAGTGACAGCAGCCCTATTAACCCCTTCTGTATATAGCATGATATTCTGGCAACTATTAGACCATTTTACTGTGTTTATAAAGGGCCTCCAGCAATGAACAGGCTTCTAACTATCTCATTTAACTATTTTTACTACCACAGATCCTTCTTAAACTGCACCAAATCGTCTTAACCCGTTCAGTACCAGCGACGGCTCCCTGCCGTCAGTAGATAAATCCCTCGCCAGTCCCAGCGACGGAAGAGAGCCGCCAGTAATATACTGCACTTTCCTTACAATGGCAGTGCCTGGTACCACGACCGTTTGAGCGCTGCTCTAGAGTTGGCAACACTTCTCAGCTTATATCCAAGCCTCTGCAGGCTGGGAGAGCCAGTATTCCTCCATCTTTTGAGGTGAGAGGTTGTTATATCTTGCTATTTTGACCACATTGCTTGGGACTGGGGCGGACTTTTATTACTGTACCCTATGGTACAGTAGGGGGTTAATATAACTAAAATACAACTAAAAAGACGTCGCCGGTACAGAAAGGGTCAACATTGCATGGTACACTCGGATACCATAGTCTCAAGCCCACTCGTAATAATTGGGGGACCACATATGTTTTTCTTTATTTCTTACAGTTTCTTACAGTAGATCCTCTGGAAAAAGGCAAACTATGCCTGTGTATCCAGCTCAGTACCAGTACTTGCACTGCTGCGGTCGTTCACGGTGTTGGCGGCGGCGGTAGCAGACGCAACATTTTTGCTATTCTGTATTTTTGTTTTATTTACCTAATTGTATTTACCTAATTGTAGTTTACAGGAGTTGAGCTAAGCTCGTGTTGTCCCGTTTCTCAGTCTACTTTTTATCCAATTTTTTCTTGAAAATATGGATGTTCCTTGCCCCTACCACCTCCTCCTCCAGCCCATTCTATTTGTCAATACATCTATAGGGGAAGCTAAACTTCCTGATATCGTTCTTGCAGGTAGGTCTTTTTACTTTGTAGCTGTGGCCTCTAGTTATTCCTGTATCCATAATTAATATATCCTCCCTATCCAGCCTCTCCAGCCCCCGGGTACATTTGTACATCATTATCATGTCTCCCCTCTCTCTCCTCTCTTTTAGACTCGGTAGATTTAATTTGTCTAGCCTCCCTTCATATGGCAGTTCTCTGAGACTTGGAACCAATCTATAATCAAACTTCAAATCTTGTCTTCCCCATGCTTTATCAAGATTACTTTCAAACTCCCTTATTGATTCGGAATCGACTACATACTGGGGCAGTGCGTTCCACTCATTTACCACTCTATCACAAAATGAGTTCTTTGCCTTCTCAAGCCTATTTCTTTCTTTGTAAATTTTCTTAGAGTGTCCTCTCGTTCTTGTTCCCTCCCGCATCAAGAAGATACCTTCACACACATCCTCATCGTACTTACCTGACACTATCTTAAAAGTCTCTATCATATCCCCTCTCTTTCTCCTATATGCCAGTGTCAGAAGCCCCAGTGTCCTCAAGCTCTGCTCATAGCCCGCGTTCTTCAACGTTGGTACCAGCTTGCTAGCTCTCCTCTGCACTTTCTCCACTGCTTCTATATCCTTTACCATATATGGAGCCCACACCTGGTTCGCACATTCCAGGTGCGGCCTAACCAGCGCTGTATAGAGATTCCTGAAGATTTCTTCGTCAAGTGACACAAATGTCCTCCTTATCAGCCCTACAATTCTATTGGCTTTGTTTATCTTTTCTGCTAAATGTTCTGAGAAATTTAACTTATTGTCTATCCACCACCGCTTTTCTCCGGCGAGACGTAGAAGTCTGCTAAAGGGGATCGGGGGCGGGGGGCCTGGTATCCTTCTCCCCTTAAATAAATCTACCAAAAAAACGAGACAGAGATAGGGGCGAGGGAACGCGTTCGTGGTCCCGGACCCTAAGAATAGGAGCTTTGAATGTGCGTGGATGTAGTACGAATGAGAAGCGAGAGGATATTGGAAGGTTATTTGAAAGAAGGATGTATGATGTCCTTGCACTGAATGAAACAAAGATGAAAGGAGAGGGAGAAGTGGATTTTGGAAACGTGATAGGTAGAAAGTCTGGAGTAGACGAGGGAGTCAGGGGGAAAGAAGGAGTGGCTATTATTGTGAAGGAGGAGTTGAGAGAGTTTATAAAAGAGTGGAAAGAGGTGTCATCAAGGCTAATGTGGGTGAGAATGCGGTTTAAGGGTGAAAGGTGGGTTTTTGTAAGTGCGTATGGACCAGGAAGTGAAAGAGAGTTAGACGAGGTAGAGGGTTTCTGGGAGGATTTGAGAAATTGTCTACAAGGGTTTGATGAAAATGAAGATGTTATAGTTTTAGGGGACCTAAATGCTAGGGTAGGAAATGAGCCTGTTGAGGGAGTCATCGGTAGTTTTGGTGTGGATGGTGTAAACGAGAGTGGAGAAAGACTGAAAAATGTATGTGAAGAGTGTAGATTGAGTGTAGGTAATACGTTCTTCAAAAAAAGGCGTATACACAAGTACACCTGGCATAGACTTGTGAGGGGAGAGATTGTAGAGAGGGCATTGATGGATTATGTGCTGGTGACAAGGGAAAGATTGTGTAGACTGCTGGATGTGAATGTGATGAGAGATGAGGCGGAGGGTATGTCAGATCATTACCTGGTGGAGGGAAAGATAAGAGTTAAGAGTTACAGGAGAATAAGAGACAAGCGTGAAGTATGAGAGGTAATAAAAGTTAGTGAGTTAGAGAAGAGTGAAAAAGAGAGGGAGTACAAGGAAAGACTAAATGAAAAGTGGATGGAAGTGAGAGAGATGGAAGAGAGAGAAGTAGAGGTTGAATGGCAACAGTTTAAGGAAGGAGTGAAAGCAAGTGCAGAGGTAGTATGCGGCAAAAGGAAAGTAGGAGGCAGAGGTATCAGGAAGGGAAGCGAGTGGTGGAATGATACGGTGAGAAAGGCAGTTGAGGAGAAGAGACAGTGTTTTGAGAGGGTTTTACAGGATGGTAGTGTTGAGGTATGGGAGAGGTACAAGGAGAAAAGGAGAGGCAAAACGGAAAATTAGAGAAGCGAAAAAAGATGCAAACGAAAGGTGGGGCCAAAGGCTGAGTGAGAATTTTGAAGAACGAAAGAAGATGTTCTGGAAGGAGGTAAATAAAGTAAGGAAAGGAGGACAAAAGAGGGAAGAGTCAGTGAAAGATGAAAATGGAGAATTACTAGTGGAACCAGTTGAAGTGAGGAAAAGATATGCCGAGTATTTTGAATCTTTGTTAAATACAAGAGATGGAAGAGAAGCAGTGATTGAAGCAGAGGTGGATGGAGATAGGTTACCCAGGCCACCCAGGTGGCAGGGAATGAATGAAAGGATTGAGGAAAATGAGGTGAAAGAAGCAGTGAAACAAATGAGAGCGGGAAAAGCAGAAGGTTTGGATGGTATTGCTGTGGAGTGTATAAAGAAGGGTGGAGATGTGATAATAGATTGGTTGGTGAGACTTTTCAATGTGTGCTTTGTTGTGTCAATGGTACCAATAGACTGGAAGAGTGCATGTATTGTGCCGTTGTACAAGGGGAAGGGAGATCGGCAGGAGTGTTCAAGTTATAGAGGTATTAGTTTATTGTCAGTGGTTGGAAAGCTGTATGGCAGGGTGTTGATAGAGAGGATAATAAAGTGTACGGAAGTTGCAATAGGAGAAGAACAGTGCGGTTTTAGGAGGGGAAGAGGGTGCGTGGATCAGATGTTTACAGTAAGACAGTTATGCGAGAAGTATTTAGAGAAGCATAAGGAGATATTTTGGGCTTTTATGGACTTGGAAAAAGCGTATGATCGTGTGGACCGTGAAGCAATGTGGAAGGTGTTAAGGATTTATGAAATAGGAGGAAATTTGTTAGAAGCAGTTAAGAGTTTTTATGAAGGGAGCAGAGCATGTGTGAGAGTAGGAAATGGTGAGTTGAGTGAATGGTTTGAGGTAAAGGTAGGTTTGCGACAGGGTTGTGTAATGTCACCATGGCTGTTTAATATGTTTATGGATGGTGTGGTGAGGGAGGTGAAAAGGAAAACTATGGGAAGAGGATTGGGTTTAGTAGGAAAGAATGGTAGAGATTGGGAGTTGAATCAGTTGCTGTTCGCTGATGACACAGCATTGGTGGCGGATTCTGATAAGAAACTGCAGCGGGTAGTCAAAGAGTTTGGTGTGGTTTGTGGAAGGAGGAAACTGAAGGTGAACGTCAATAAAAGTAAAGTAATGGTGTGTAATAGGGGAGAGCATAGGGTGAATCTAGATGTGAGGCTGGATGGGGAAATATTGGAACAAGTAGAGTGTTTTAAATATCTAGGAGGAACGATAAGCAGGAGTGGAGGTATGGAAGTGGAGGTAAAACAGAGAGTGTGTGAAGGAAGGAAGGTTTTCGGAGCAATGGGAAGTATGTGGAAGACGAGAAATCTCGGAGTGAAAGTAAAAAGTGCACTGTATCAAGGAATTGTTGTGCCAACAGTGATGTATGGGGCTGAGACATGGGCTCTGAAGAAAAAGGAGAAAAGAGGGCTGGATGTGATGGAGATGAGCTGCTTGAGGAGTATGTGTGGAGTTACTCGTAGAGACAGATTGAGGAATGAAGAGATACGTAGGAGAGTGGGGCAGCAGGAACATTTGTCAGCCAGAGTGGACAGAAGGGTGCTGAGCTGGTATGGTCATGTTGAACGAATGGGAGATGAAAGGCTTACAAAGAGAATATGTGAGTCAGGTACAAGGGGAGATAGAAGGGCAGGAAGACCCCCATTGAGATGGAGAGACTGTGTAAAAAAGGCTTTGGATGATAGAGGAATGACTATAGATCAGGCAGGGGAAGTGGTGGTGGACAGGAGTGAATGGAGAATGCTTGTGAATAGTTGAGTGAACACGTGGTCATTTGGAGTAAGGGGTCGGGCGCAAGTTCGACTAGATAATAGTCCATCAGGCGCCTGGCCCGGGGGGACGATTAATATGAAGGGTGTGCCTGGAAGTGTGGTGGGAGGGCTTGTGGCTTTGGCTCCGCTGCATGTCTGCCGGCCGAGATCGGAACCTCTCCGGGTGGTCAGGGGCCGGGGGAGTGCTGGAGCGACCTTGGTAACCCTGGTCTCTGGGTCTTCTCCTGGGTGACCTGGATGTGTGTGAGTTTGTGTTTTTTATCTGTGTTTAATTTTTGTTTTATGTTGTTTTTGTGTTTTCCCTGTTCTTGCTCTGTCTTGAGTCGGCTACCCCCAAAATGGGGATTGGGCCTGAGCATATAGATAGATAGATAGATAGTCTATCACTACTCCTATATCCTTTTCTGCAGTCACTTCCTCCATCGCTTCATACATACTGTATCCTACCTTGTCTATCTTGCTGGTCCCAATCCGCATGTACTTGCATTTTTTTGGATGAAAAGGCATTAACCAATGCTCAGACCATCCCTTCATGCCCTCCACATCTCCTTGAAGCAAACCCATATCTTCCTTACTCCTCACTCTTCTATACAGCTTAGTGTCATCCGCATACAGGTATACCTCACTTCCATTAGTTATAACTTCAGGCAAGTCGTTGATAAATATAACGAACAGCAGTGGTCCCAACACAGATCCCTGAGGTACCCCACTTGTAATTTCCTTCCACCCCGAGCCTATTCCATTCACCAGTACCCTCTGTCTCCGATCTTTCAGGAAGGCTTCTATCCATTTCACACATTTCTCCCTATATTATAGCTTCTAACTTTCTCTATTAACCTTTTATGTGGGACCTTATCGAAGGCCTTCATAAAATCGCAATATACCACGTCCATTACATCACCATCTTCTAGAATTTGCATCCAATCATCTACCACCTTAATTAGCTGTAGTACCGTCGACCTCCCCGGCAAGAATCCGAACTGTCTCCCACTGAAAAGTTGGTTTGACTTCATATGATCCATTATTCCTTCTCTAATTACCGTTTCCATTAGTTTACACACAACACTTGTCAAACTGACTGGTCTATAATTCCCTGGGTCATTTCTCTTTCCCTTCTTAAATATAGCTGTTATGTTCGCCTCTCTCCAGTCCATCGGGATTTGTCCTGTATAAAACGATACCTCAAATAACATTTTCAATGGCTCTACTAACATCTCCCCTCCTTCCTTTATGATTCTTGGGTGTATCCCATCCGGTCCCGGTGACTTACTTCTGTTCATTTTTTCTATAGCCCTTCTTATTCTAGCATGGGAAAACTCTATTAGTTCTTATGCAAATATAACTATTTGGATTGAATTTTGGATAGAACTTTCTTTTCAATAAATAGTATATATATAGTTTTGTAGTTGATTTATAAAACATTATATTGATAAGTTGGTTTCCAGAGATATACTTCCATAGTTAGAAATAGGTGAAGTCCACTAACATTTATGAGTGGGCTAGAGAATATGGTATCCGAGTGTACCTTATGAAGCAGGTACAGTGGCGCTGATAAGTCATGTCTCGGCTGTCATTACGTTTGGCTCGCTCTGTGTTGTATTAATGTCTGTCAGATATCGAATAGGGTGGGTAAGTGTAGGAACCTGTTTGTATATCTCACTCAAAAAGAAGAAATCATGTGTAAATATTACTGATACCGATATAGTGCTCCCCCACTAAATGCGCCTTCAGTAAATGCGGATTCCCTATATGCGGTGGCTAATCAGAAATAATATATTTTAAGGACTGTAAATGCGGCTCGAAATTCTGTATATGCGGTTTGGCCGTTTTGATTCAAGGGAAAATACGTACTTCCCGCCATATTACCGAGTGTCGCCTACCGAAAATGCGGCCTCTTTCTAAGGTAAATGGTGTTATATTTGTTGTTTTATTTGATATTTCTAATGTAAAGTGTATCTTTCTTTCAGAAATGGTTATTGGGTGGGTTATCGGGTGTATGGTAGGCTAAAAATGGGTTAGTTCGGAGGGGCTGTCTGACCATAAGCATTTATTCCCATTGATTATTAACTCCACAATATGCGGATTCCGTAAATACGGCGCATTTTGCAGCCCATATAGGCGCATTTACTGGGGGTGCACTGTATTACCGATAAGGGAGATCGGCAGGAGTGTTCAAGTTAGAGAGGTATTAGTTTATTATCAGTGGTTGGAAAGCTGTATGGCAGGGTGTTGATAGAGAGTATAATAAAAGGTACGGAAGTTGTAATAGGAGAAGAAAAGTGCGGTTTTAGGAGGGGAAGAGGGTGCGTGGATCAGATGTTTGCAATAATACAGCTATGCGAGAAGTATTTAGAGAAGAATAAGGAGATATTTTGGGCTTTTATGGATTTGGAAAAAGCTTATGATCGTGTGGATCGTGAAGCAATGTGGAAGGTGTTAAGGATTTATGAAATTGGAGAAAATTTGTTAAGAGCAGTCAAGAGTTTTTATGAAGGGAGCAGAGCGTGTGTTAGAGTAGGAAATAATGAGTTGAGCCATTGGCGGAGATTTCTGGGAAAGGAGAGATGGATAGAATGTGTTCCACTTTAGAAATTAGATAGTCAAAGAATTTTGGATAGTCGTTAGAATTAGGGGAGAGATAAACAGCGCAGAAATATTTAGTTTGTGAGTGACAAGAAAGCTTTAGCCAGAGTTGAGAATGCAGAAGAATAAAAGTTGGGAACACGAGAGAAAGCAAGATTGTTGCGTACATATACGCAACATCCACCTTTGGCTTGAAACTGAGGATAAAGATACAGAGAAGGGTTTGCTGTCAGTAGTCTCAGACAACTGAGTTTCAGTGAGAAAGAGAAGAGGTGGTGTTCTACAGAGTTAAAGTTAGAGGAAAGGCCACTGATGCTGCAGAAATTAATATTAAGAGTAGAAGGTAGTGGTCCAGAGCATTTTGGCGAGTCGCTGCCAGAGGTCAGACAAATTTGTAGTATAATGTATTGATAGGGGGAGAAGGTGTTTTGGAGGGCAGGCTGGGGTTGCTCTCAATATTGGTGAGGCACAGAAAAGATGAGCTAGGGAGGCCAGGTGGTGAAACAGGAGTTCCAGCGGTCCTTATCAACCACCTAGCACTCCCCGGGTGTACCGCCCTGTTCGGCTGGTGCCTACAGCCTCCTCCTAGCAATTCTGCCCCAACCTCCAGGGGCTATCTGCGCCACAATGTGACGGGCGGTGGGGTCGCCACATCCCTACGCCTTAAGTAGAGTTTTTCCTCAATATATTTTTCCACTTTCTTTTCCCATACCATAGGTGGTCTTCCACTACTAGCTGCTCCACTCACCTGACTCATTAGATTAGGAAGGGTATATGGAAGTCAGATGGTTGATTGCGATATTCTGTACCCTTCAAATTTCCACAGATCCTTCCAAAGCTGTATAAAATCGTCTAATGATAGCCAACACAAACTGCTAAAATGCGTCAAGGAGTTAAAAGAAGAAAGACATCATGATACTGAAAGGGTTCAAAATAAATAATAACATAATGACCCACCTGTCTTCCGGGGCTTGCTTAATGTGCCTCTGGAGATCGTTGCCGATGTTTTTAATCTCTTTCTTCATCTTGGCGATGTTGGCCTTCACCGAGTCCACATTGACCCGCTCCGCCACACCGAAGTGGATCAGTCCGTCCTCGAAGTCGGCACTCTGCAATTCCTCCCTCAGTAACGTTTCAGCGAGGTAGTGAAGCAGTGTGTGTCCTTCAGAGTCCTTTGTGTTCGCTAACTTGGGCAGGAAACTAATATCGAAGCCGACGGTGTCAGCGTTTCTTGAGCCGGCGTTCAGGACGTTTCCAAACTCCAGGATATAGGACAGGACACGCTCAAACTTTTTAGAGTTGGTGAGCTCATCCAGCGCTGCTTTGGTGTTCACTATGTCTAATCTGGTCTCCTTTACCGTAGACGGATAGTCGGTCTTGAATGCCATGTTTTGCAAGAGTGGCACCAATTTCTTAATACTCCCAATTTTATGTAAGAAGAGCTCTCCTTCTGCTAGATCCTCTTCGTTATCCTCTAAACTGACTATTTTCTTGATAACCTCATGATCCGGTAAAGCGGTTATTAGGGTATTCAAGGTGGAAGAATCCATGATACCAGCGGAGTCAGTACACAGGATATCCTGGTTACACTCCAGGATGGCTTCTCTAATTTGGTCAAGGCTCATATGTTTGAACTGGCCACGAAGGGCAATGGATAGATTTTGATTGGTCTTCTGGTCTAGCACTCTCAGCTCCTTGTCTTTCTTGACAGATTTTTCCACAACATCCACGTTTTTCTTTTTGACCTGCTTCACCGCAAACTGTTCGCTGAGGTCTTTCAATACTTCAGAGTTAATAGAGGACTCTCTCTTATTGAGGCGCACCCACAGACTCTTCTCACTCATCTTGGTGGGTATGAGTTTACTCCACTGGAGCCTCTTAGTCTGGGCATTGGGCTTCATGGTCTTCTTGAGGGTCATGCCGTAGGGGAGCACGTTAGCCGGAGGTCGGAACATACCTGGCGGGGGAGGGGGGCCACCCATACCAGGGGGAGGTGGGGGAGGAGGACCACCCATACCAGGTGGGGGTGGTGGAGGAGGTGGTCCACCCATGCCAGGAAGTGGGGGTGGTGGTGGAGGGCCTCCCATTCCTGGAGGTGGTGGTGGTGGTGGAGGAGGCCCACCCATACCAGGTGGAGGTGGTGGTGGGGGAGGTGGTGGAGGCCCACCCCCAGGGGGTGGAGGTGGAGGAGGAACACCCCCAACTAACTGTGCCAGCCCAGGTACCGTAGGCAGGCCGCCCTTCTTAGTCGGATCTCCACCGTGCTTTATAATCTCATCCAGACGACTTTTGGCCAGGGATAGCTCAGCCTCTAATCGTTGATTCTTAGTCAACGACTCCTCTAATTGTTTCTGATACTCCTGGGCTTCCTTCTCATTCTTGCTACGATTCTCCTCCTTAAACTGATCCACCAGATGGTCCACCTTAATCTCAAATCTCTTGGTGGCGCGGAAATCCGGGTCACAGCCATTTCTGTGCAAGACAATCTGTGACACACACTCCTCTATTAGCTTGTAATATGCTGATCTCACATTCTCATCATCTCTAATAAATGCAAAGTGCTGTAATATTGACAAGAACGGTGTTTCGCAATTAGAGTCCTGGACCTGTTGCCGTACAATATCAAAGCAGCGACCTAAATCCTCCATCTCGTCGACGTGGGTAAAAAATCGATCCTGCCAGTCCTCAAAATCTTCCGTGCGAGATTTGTGAAAGACCTCCAGTTGTTTCTTAATGTCGCCATGATCGCTGCTATGCAAGATTTCCAAGAGATCCTGCAGGCCGGTACGCATGAACTCATTCCTCAAGTGCAGTCTAAAGTCTAAATTATCTTCTGGGACGAAGTTAATGAGCGCGTTGACCATGGATAGGCAGGCTAGTCGGAGTGGGTCGTTACCTTGCATGCCTAGACCCATGACTATTGGGGTGAAGCGTTCTTGTTTCTTCAGCTCCCCGACGATAGTAATGGCATCTAAAACCTCCCGGTGACCATCCAACCCCTCCTGAAATTGAAATTGAAGTTTTATTTAGTCTTCATTAAAATGTTTACATTGTACACTTGGAAGCCAGTCTCTAGCTCACTCATGATCATTCGAGAAACTCTTATGTTTTCTTTTTCCATTTATAACCATCTGGATTGACTCTTGGACAGAACTTGCTTTTCAATTAATAGTATATATAACTGTCTTGATGGTATAATGGTTAGAACGTGTAAGTTATGTATGAGGTATCCTGGGTTCGAATCCTGGGAGGATCACATGCTTACATTAATTTCATTTGGGGGTTATTGGTGTTAAGAACATACATACATACAGTAGAACCTCGCTCTTTCGGACTAATTGGGGGAGACCCCTGTCCGAAAGTGTCAAAAGTCCGAAAGGGCTGAGTCCGAACTCACACTTCAGCCTTTCAGACAAATCCGAAAGGCTGAAATAATGTCCGAAGTTTATAAGTCCGAAACTCGGCTCTTCAGTCCGAATGCGAAATAATTTTTCTCAGCCTTTCAGACAAATCCGAAAGGCTGAAGCATGAGTCCGAAGTTTATAAGTCCGAATACATATTCACCTAACCAGTTTCTCAGCGTTTCAGACAAATCCGAAAGGCTGAAGCATGAGTCCGAAGTTTATAAGACCGAATACACATTCACCTAACCAGACAAGTCCGAAACTCGGCTCTTTGGTCCGAATGCGATTTAATTTTTCTCAGCCTTTCAGACAAATCCGAAAGGCTGGAGCATGAGTCCGAAGTTAAATTTTATTTATTTTTTTTTTTCTATGTGATTGAGGGAGGCAAAAGGCATAACTGCCTATAGCGAGTGCCTCCCCCATAGTTGAAAGAGTGACAGGGCCAAAATCAAGGGACGTTCGAGCCAAAATGCCTGGACACACAGAGTTTGAAGCAATTTGAGTCATAGGAAGAGGGAAAGACTGATTCTGGGAGAGAGTTCCAGAGCTCAGATGTTGAGTAGAAGAAAGTTTGAGAGTAACGTTTCACTCTTGGGTTGGAGAGTTGCACAGAGTAGGGGTGGGATTGAGTTGCAAGACGCGTACCACGTGCCCTACGTAAAGGAGGAGGTATGCACTGGGATAGCTCTGAGGAACACTGATTATTATAGTAGCGATAGAATAGCGAGAGAGATGCAACATTGCGGCGGAGAGAGAGAGATTGCAGAGAGTTGGTGAGTGGACGGGAGTTAATGATACAAAAGGCCTTCCTTTCAACTTTGTCTAGGAGAGCGGTGTGAGAGGAACCTCCCCACACATGTGAACAATACTCAATACAAGGGCGCACTATGCCCCTGTACAGAGCAAGAAGCTGTGCAGGGGAAAAGAACCCCCTAAGGCGGTTGAGCACACCCAGCTTCTGGGAGGCTGCCTTAGCAAGACTGGTAATATGGTCCTTCCAAATGAGAGCAGAAGAAAAAGAGACACCAAGAATATTGAGAAGATGAAGGGTTGATTTTTGTATTGTTGAAGAATAAGGGATAGTCCGCTGGGAGATCCTGACGGGTAGATAGATGGAGAAATTGGGTTTTGGAAGCATTAAAGTTAACAAGGTTTTCTCTGCCCCAATTGGAAATAGTATTTAGATCAGAATTTAAGAGTTCTATGGCTTCATTACGTTTGTCGTTGAGGGATTGCTGGCTGGGGCGTTCTGAAAAACTAATGGAGTAGTGTAAGGTTGAGTCGTCTGCGTATGAATGGATGGGAATTAAGGTACAGTTAAGGAGATCATTTATAAAAATTAGAAAGAGAATAGGAGATAGGACAGAGCCCTGAGGAACACCGGAGTTTATAGGGTGAGGAAGTGAACAATGGCCATCCACAACCGCAGCTATGGAACGGCCGGAAAGGAAATTAGAGACAAAGGCACAGATGGAGGGATAGAAACCGAAGGAGGGTAGTTTAGAAATTAAAATGTAAAACTTGCAAACTAAACAAACCAAAATTGGGACAAGGACAATATAAAGTCAAATTAAATTATCAAAATCGCTATGTGGAAACAACGCTTACTAAAATGAAAATTATTAAATAAAAGAACACAATCCACCACATAGGGTGTACATTACTACATGAGCAAGTTAATCTGTTTCCCAAGCAAACTAATCGCACATATAACAACGCACTATCGTCACGTTAAAGGAAGTAGTCAAGTTTGGGAAGTCCGGGACGTTCTGGCAAATTTGACTAAACTCTGCATGAATAAAGAAACTACATGTTAAATGTCAAAATATTATTTAAAATCAAATTTGCAACATGACAAGACATTAACAATAGTACAAAATACAAATATTGATAAGATATCTATACTATTACAAAATAATATATAAAATACAGTACAGCACTCACTAACGATAGTGCTATCGGGTAGGTACCTGTAAGCATAGCATGCCTCAAGTGACCCCTATCAATAACTACCCTACAAATAACCTACATTTATAGCACAAATAAACTAAGGAAATCGCAAAAGTAAGCAATTGATACTATCGACAATGAATACATATAATATAAAGACTAATAATTGCAAAATATGAAGTAACAACAGATTAAAACAAAGAGTACTCTTTTAACAAGAACAATAAATTTAAAAAATCATCAATATTAATATTAATAATAATAATAATAGAAAAAGAAAAAGATAAACAATAAATACAGACAAAAAGTAAGCAGAGGTTATACAAGAAACTTCAAGTTAAAAATGCTTGATTAAAATTATTGATGTCAAATTTTAGAATACAGTCACAATAATTGACCCTAAAAAGATTAAATTTATGGAACAATTTACTTGCCTCAAAACCTCTGTCCACTAAGAGTCTGTATAGTAACCTAGCTCTAGCCCAAAAGTCATCTACTTTAGTGCAGATTTTACAAAATCTTATTAATTGGGAATAAAAACAATTATAAGTTATTTTACTATCGATATTACTACTAGGGAAAGGAAAGTTTATTACGTTATAATTAAAATCATCAACTTTGTGATATACTTTAAGTATGCACTGTTCATTAACAATCTCTATATTTATATCAAGAAAATTTTCAACTTTATAATTTACGTTACATTGTGTGAGGGGAATAGAATTAGGGTAAATAAGTTTAGCAACTTGATTAAAATTTAACAAATTGCAAACAAGAATATCATCAATATATCTACTATTATTACTTAACAGTTTAGCAAGTGCTAATTTTTCTGGAATTTTATTTTTCTTGCTACTGTCAACTAAGTCTTTTATATAATTAAAGATTTATGCCAGACTCTATCGAAGGCTTTCGATATGTCTAGTGCAATAGAAAAAGTCTCACTGAAGTCCCGAAAGGAGGATGACCAAGAGTTAGCAAGATATGAAAGAAGATCACCAGTAGAGCGACCCTTAAGGAAGCCATACTGGCGATCTGAGAGCAGATTATGAGAAGAGAAATGCTTAAGAAATTTGGAAGCAAGAATAGTTTCAAAAACTTTAGAAAGACAAGAGATAAGAGCAATTGGACGATAGTTGGAGGGTTGAGAGCGGTCACCCTTCTTTGGGACAGGTTGAATGTGAGCAAACTTCCAGCATGAAGGGAAGACGTTAGAGGATAGACAGAGACGAAAGAGTTTGCCTAGGCAGGGAGTCAGCACGGAAGCACAGTTTTTGAGAACAACAGGAGGAACACCGTCCGGACCGTACGCCTTATTAGTGTTAAGCCCAGAGAGGGTAGAAAGTACATCTTTAGAAGAGATTAGGATATTAGGCATAAGTAAGAGAGAGGAGGGCGGAGAGGGAGGAATAGCACCGGAATCATCCAAGGTGGAGTTTCTAGCAAAAGTTTGAGCGAAGAGTTTAACTTTGTCAGAGGAAGAAGTGATGGTTGTGCCATCAGAGTGGGAAAGGGGAGGGAAAGACGAGGAAGAGAAATTGTTGGAGAGGTTTTTGTAGTCCGAAAAGGATGGAGGTATTTTCTCAGCCTTTCAGACAAATCCGAAAGGCTGAACCATGAGTCCGAATTGAAATGCTAGTCCGAAAGTATGAGAATTCCGAAAGATTGAAGTCCGAAAGAGCGAGGTTCTACTGTACATACAAGTTTAAAGAACGTATAGTCCACAGACATTGTGGTTACAGTCACATGTCCTAAATGGTGGATATCCAGGCGACCCTGTCAAGGGCTGCCTCTGTTGTCAAGTTCCTTATTTTGAGATCGGACCGGAGTACCTGATCCCACGTCATTCTAGGTCTACCCGCAGGCAGACCCGAAGCGAAGCATTACCACCACAAGCCCGCCCACCATGCTTCCAGGTGCACCCTTCATTACCACCGGCTCCCCGGGCCAGGCGCCTGACGGACTATTATCTAGTCCAACTGGCGCATTACCCTCTCTCCCAAACGACCGCGTTTACACTTATCTATATACTAGCATTATCCATTCATTCCTATTTACTACCACTTCTCTTGCCTGATCTATAGTCATTCCTCTATCTTTCAACGCTTGTACTACACAGTCTCTCCATCTCAATGGAGGTCTTTCTACCTCTCTATCTCCCATTGTATCTGAATCACATATTCTCTTTGTAAGCCTTTCATCTTCCTTTCGTTCAACATGACCACAGCAGCTCAGCACCCTTCTGTCCACTCTGGCCGACAAATGTTCCTGCTGCCCCACTCTCCTACGTATCTCTTCATTCCTCAATCTGTCTCTACGGGTCACTCCACACATACTCCTCAAGCAGCTCATCTCCATCACATCCAGCTCTCTTCTCTCCTTTGCCTTCAGAGCCCATGTCTCAGCCCCATACATCACTGTTTGATACATTGCACTTTTAACTTTCATTCCGAGATTTCTCACCTTCCACATACAGTACTTCCCATTGCTCTGAAAATACATACTCTCTGTTTTACATACATACATATATTTATTTACTTCTTTTTGGTGCTGAACTGCTGTGCTACTGACCCAGGTTCGAGGCCCGGCAAGGTCAATTTGCAAAAATGTTGAATTATAATGTAAAACTTGCAAAATAAACAAACCAAAACTTATACGAAAACAGTAAAAAGACAAAATAACTAATCAAAATCGCTATGTGGAAACAACGCTTAAGTAAAATTATAATAGGAGAGAGTTATGTTCGCACCTGTTGCCAAAGCGGGAGACAGAAACTGCTGATCAGTCTCAACACCTCCAACATAATGGCTGGCTTGGAAGGGTTGAGACTCTGTGCCAGGAGTGTGAAGCCCTCGGGTTGTCTGAAGAACTCCTTGATGCCGGCGATGGTGTTGCAGATCACCTTGAGACATTTGATGGCCTCGCCTTGCACGTTGTCCCATTGTCGGTTGTTGTTGCTACTGAAACACATAAGTATTATGTTAGCTAATTATTCTACAGAGACACTTTTATTATTGGGAATAGGTTCAGTCAGTCTAGTTTTTTTGGTATATGTGTGTGAATTTGTGTTTTTATCTATGTTTGTTCGTTGTTTTATGTTGTTTTTGTGTTTTCCCTGTTCTTGCTCTGTCTTGAATCGGCCACCCCCAAGAATAAAGGAAAACAAATAATAAAATAGAATAAAATAGAAAATAAAAATAAAAATAAAAATAGGAAAAGTGGGGATTGGGCCTGAGTATATAGATAGATAGATAGGTTCAGTCAGGGTGGTGATATAATGGGACGGTGTTGTGATGGGACTTTATTGTATTATATTCCAACTGCGGAAAGGCAACCACGTCTGAGCTGTTACAATGTATGTAATGGAAAACAACGTTAAACCATTGTTAGTTATGTAGAGCAGATTAACCATACCACTGATGGTGATGGGTTGGTCTATCAGAGTGAGAACTGAGCGATCTCTGCCATACCCATAGCTTACTCGGACTGTTCCTTTTACTTATATATCTTCTAGATCTCGAGTGACGGCGTCTCTTCCGTGGATTGACCTCCCAATCTACCAAGATTGGAAGCCAAAGCATCACATTAACATTTTTCCCTTGCCCCTCAACTTTCTCTTCATAATTGCTGAGGGGCACAGGGCCCTGGGTGGGGCTTTGGTTTCCCGGGCGTTTCCGCACCCTCCTCAGCTCCCCGCCATGGAGTGGCTTCGGTCACCCAGGCTTTATTGTGGTCGGCAGGGAGGGTTCTGTGGGGGCGCTCGGTTATGGCCTTGGCCTTGGGGCTGTTCGGCCAGGCAGCTTGGGGAACAACAATAACAACCAGACCACTGAGCTCCATACAGAACTCTCATAGGTCTGGCTTAAACCATTGTATGTATGTATGTATGTATGTATTTACCTAATTGTAGTTTACAGGAGTTGAGCTAAGCTCGTGTTGTCCCGTCTCTCAGTCTACTTTTTATCCAATTTTTTCTTGAAAATATGGATATTCCTTGCCCCTACCACCTCCTCCTCCAGCCCATTCCATTTGTCAATACATCTATAGGGGAAGCTAAACTTCCTGATATCGTTCTTGCAGGTAGGTCTTTTTACTTTGTAGCTGTGGCCTCTAGTTATTCCTGTATCCATAATTAATATATCCTCCCTATCCAGCCTCTCCAGCCCCCGGGTGCATTTGTATATCATTATCATGTCTCCCCTCTCTCTCCTCTCTTTTAGACTCGGTAGATTTAATTTGTCTAGCCTCCCTTCATATGGCAGTTCTCTGAGACTTGGAACCAATCTAGTAACTGCTCTCTGGATTCTTTCTAACTTGTGAATATGCTTCTTTAGATGCGGGGACCACACCACTGCTGCATACTCCAATCTTGGTCTAATCATACTCTTCATAATTTTCGCTACCATGGTCTCATCCAAGTAGTTCAGAGCAACTTTCATATTCCCGGCCATTGCATACATTCCGCTAAAGAGCTTGTTAATATGTTTCTCTGGCGACAAATTATCTTGTATAATCAACCCTAAATCCTTTTCTTTTTCGGCCTTGCTAATTATATTATCTCCCATCCTGTACTCCCAATTTGGTCTATTCACACTTCTTCCCATATTTAACACATGGCATTTACTTATATTAAATTTCATTTTCCACTTGGTGCTCCATTCGTATATTTTATCTAAATCCCCTTGCAGCTCCTCACAACTACTTTTATTTGATATTTGTCTCATAATTTTTACGTCATCTGCAAACATTGACATGTAGGAGTTTATGCCTATCGGCAGGTCATTCACGTACATAAGGAACATGAGAGGTGCCAACACAGATCCCTGCGGCACACCACTCTCAACTTTCCGCCACGATGAGTAAGTTCCTCTAATGTTGGTCCTCATTTCCCTATCTGTTAAATAGCTCTCCATCCATTTCAGCAAACGCCCCCCGACACATCCTAGCATCTCAAGCTTAGATAACAATCTCTTATGTGGTACCTTATCGAATGCTTTGGAAAGGTCTAAGTAGACGCAGTCCACCCATCCGCCTCTTTCTTGGAGTACATCTATCACCCTACTGTAATAACATAGCAAACTGGTAACACAAGATGTCCCTTCTCTGAATCCAAATTGCTTTGGGGTTATTATCTTCTTTCTCTCCAACATTTTCATCCATCTCTTCCTAATTAGCTTTTCACAAATCTTGCATACAATACTAGTAAGTGAAACTGGTCTATAGTTTAGAGGGTCCTGAGGGTTTCCATTCTTGTATATCGGAATGATATTAGCTCTTTTCCATTCAACAGGAACCTGTCCTTTATCTAAGGAAGCTTGAATTATGTCCCTCACTGGCTCCACTAATTGCTCTGCACACTCCTTTAAAACCCAGGCAGACACTTCATCCGGTCCCATAGCTTTCCTTACTTCAAGTCCTCTCATCGCAGATAACAGCTCATCTCTAGTTATTTCAATCTTACTAAGACCACTCTCCAGTACTCCCGCCTGTGGTTCGTCAAAACCTTCCTCTCTAGTAAAAACTAACCCCAATTTGTTATTCATTACCTCGCACATGTCCGATACATTTTCATACGTCCTAGCATCAACTCTTAATTTAGTAATTTGTTTCTTTACCTTCAACTTACTGTTTATATATTTATAAAATAATCTAGGGTCACTTTCACATTTATTTACTATGTTCTTCTCATAGTTCATTTTAACTTGCCTAATTATGTTAACATATCTATTCCTCTCCTGTTTATATTTATTCCGATTACTCTCAGTGTTCCTTCTTCTTAATCTAGCCCAAGCTGCATCACGCCTACCCAAAGCTCTTTTGCATTTCAAATTAAACCAATCTTTCTGCTTAGTAACATTTCCAGTTTTATATCTTGGGACAAACAGATTGGTTCCTACTCTATAAATTTCGAGGAATCTACTATATTTACCTTGTACGTCCTGTTCCTTCAAAATAAGATCCCAATCTACTCCCTCTAAATATCTTTTCAAGGATACATAATCAGCTTTACTATAATTTAATCTGTCATTTATGTAGCTATTGTCTAATCTATTGGCATTACTCGAGGTCAACTTCCATTTTAGTAATAGGTGATCACTTTTACCTACAGGACATAGATAGTTTATATCACTAATTTCGTGAGGATCTTTTGTAAAAATCAGATCGAGTTTAGAAGGTTCGTTATTACCCCTCATTCTTGTATTTTCCTTCACATGTTGTGCAAGTACATTTTCCGTAACCAACTCCACTAGCCGACTTCCCCAAGATCTCTGATTTGGCCCTGCATCTCCCGATTCCCAATCAACCTCACTACAGTTGAAATCTCCTACCAAGATCAATTGATTCTTCCTTAAAAGCAATCTTCTCAACGACTGAATCATGTCCTTGACCATCTCCTCAAACTCCAACACCCTCCATGCTCTGGTCTTTGGTGGCATGTAAGCTACTGCTATGTCTAGCTTTTTTCCTTCTATATCATTGAGTTCAACTGCCATTATTTCTGCCTTGTCATTATTTAACTACACTTGCTTTGCTGTCATAGGGTTCTTAACTAATACTGCCACTCCACCTCCCCTTTTTCCCTTTCTATCATATCTCCATATATTATATCCTTCACTAAACACTATATTGCTGTCAAAGTCCTGGTTCAGCTTTGTCTCCATCAAACAGACTATCTGTGGTTGATCCTTTCTTAATATATCATCCAATTCTACCTTTTTACTGTTTATTCCATCTATATTAGTGTAGTAGCACAGTATATTGGAATCCTCCTCCTTGTTGCTCTTCCCTCCCTGCCTCCTATCAGGTTCACCTCCTCCTCCATCCCTTCCTTGACCTACCTCCACATTCCCTGCTAGTTCTATTCTCCTCCCTCCCCCCCCCCCCCTCCACAATCTCCCGCCCCTCCCTCACCATCTCTCCGTCCTCGCTCTGATCCACTACCTGACTCACCGTCTCCATCCCCTGCTCCTCCCTCACCATCTGTATGTATGTATGTATTTACAGTATATTACAAACAGAAAGATAACGGTAGTTTGGACATATGAAGAGGATGGAGGTGGAAAAATAGTTAAGTACACTTCCACGTACTGAAAGCTGCTCAGGGGATAGTCCTTCCTTCCTTTCCCCCCTCTACCCTCGACAGACAGAAGAGGGGAGTCGGGAGGAGGAAAGTGGGGGAGTTGGGGGAAGGTTGGTGGTGGACCAGACTGCCCCCTACCATCTGTATAGAATGAGGGGCGGCATGCTCTTCAGTGCCACTAGAACAGTGGCAAACACAACCTTAGTTGACCTTAGGTGAGGGAGGTAAGCAAGGACTAACCCCTCAGCAGTCTTTAGTATACGTGAATGTACAGTCTATCTATCTATCTATATGCTCAGGCCCAATCCCCACTTTCCCTATTTTTATTTTTATTTTCTATTTAATGTATTGAATGTACAGTACATGAAGATAATAAAACTCAAAAAGTAAAATCAGTACCATTTGGCTCTGCTGATTATTGTCATAATAAATTTTAATTTTAATAAGTTTGTTATATTAATTTTAACAGTAACTTTTGAATTAGTTTTCAAGTTTCATATTTTAATTAATACAAATAAATTTAATCAGACCACAGAGTTGTGGACAAAATTCTCTTAAGGCTAAGTAAAGGGGGTATCACACTGGGCCAATTCTCGCCATTCTACTGCAAAAAATGGACCTACCGCCAGTCTCCAGCACAAATCTCACCGTTTGACGGAGCTAGGATGCTTCCCGCACTGGATGGGAAGTACCGTTTTTTGACGGAGGTAAATTGTCAGTCTCTTTACAGCTCGCATTTAATCTCATTGATATCTCAAGTATATGACGTCGAAATATATATTTTGCTACATAATTGTGTGTTTTGATCGTGAGAAGGGCTGCGGATAGACATAAACTAAGTGAATTAATGCTAAAATAGGTAAACCACTTGCAGCTAAATAACCAGTTCCTAGCTACGCCACGGCGATTGGTATGAAGCGAAAACATTCGATCCTGTGTAGTGGGAGGAACTTTTTTCAGATGCCTATTTACTAAGAATCATTGAACAATATATTTAACCTAGCCTAACCTAACCTAACCTAGTATATTAGTGGACTATTTATGAATGTAAAATGTAATATATATATTGTAACATTACCAAATTATTGAGATAAATACAGGTCTACCCGCTACATAGGATTATACCAGGCATTCTACAACCTCCGAAAAGTTCAAAATATTTCTTCATATATGCACCAAAAATAAAAAATAATAACGCAAGCTTGTAGATTGACTCGTATTGAAATATAATTGTCGATACAAATCCATATTACTCTAAATTATTGGTGAAACAGCACAATATAAACTATCGCTTAGTGCCGAGGTAACGACAGGGGCGCCGTCAGGCTATAGCCTATATATTGCGAAAAAAATCCTCATAGCTACTTATATAAGCTTCAAACGCAAAACAAAGCAACATTAACGTATAGATTGGGTCCTATTACACAAAGTTAGTCAATATCAATCCATATTATACTACAGTTTAAGTGAAACACCATAATATAACGATCGAAATATATATTTTGCTACAACACGCTCATATGACGCAGAGGTTGCCAGATTAGCAATAAGAAATAGAGTTCTTTCACTCTTATAATTACCTCTCCAAAATTAGTTTTCTGCCCACAGCTAACTCAAAGACAACTACAGAGATTGAAGTAACTAAACTAAAGGTTTCTATATACCCCTGAAGGTAACAAAGGCTTTAAAGTATCCCTAATAGGCTCAAAATCGCGTCATATGTCGGAGAGGGTTAAGTGTTTTGAGTGTGAGAAGGGCTGCTGGTAGACATAAACAATGTTCAAGGTGAATTAGTACTAAAATAGCTACACCACTTGCAGCTGAATAACCACTGTTCTATAGCCTACGCCACGGCGATTGGTATGAATCGAAAAAATTTGAAACCCTCCGAAAAGTTAAAAAATATTTCCTCAGTGGAGGAAATAGATAATAGAGAGAACAAATATAAAATTTTGATTGGAGATTTCAATTTGCCAAGGATCAACTGGGCAAATTGTACTATTCCAGCGGGACAGTGTAGCCTGGAAAACAAGTTTATAGAGAAAGTAAGCGATTGTTTTTTAACGCAACATATTACAGAGATGACAAGATATAGAGATGGGAAGCAGGGGAGTGTACTTGATTTAATTTTTAGCAATGAGGAGGATATAGTGGAACATGTTAATGTGGATAGCCCTATAGGTCGTAGTGACCATGCCTGTATAAGTTTTAGTTGCAATATTAAAACAGAGAGGGATGATAGAAGCAATAAAAAAATATACATGTATGACAGAGCAGATTATGAGCTGCTGAGAAGGTGTCTGGACATTGACTGGAGGGAATACTTGAACGGTGAAGACGCTGAAGGAATGTGGAGGAAGTTTAGAGTCAAACTGGAGGATGTTATATCCAAATGTGTACCAGTAAGGGAATATAAGGATAAAACAAAATTGAGGAAAAGAACGAACCCAGAATTACCAATGAAAAGAAAGCTGTGGACTTTGATAAGAAGAAAGAAACGATTGTGGGATAGATTAAAAGTGTTAAAAAAGAACAGGGGGTCTAGTATAGAAGCTAAAGTAGTGGATTTGGAACGTAGACAGATAAACAATAAAATAAGGTGGGAGACAAGGAGGGGGGTAAAGGAAAGGGAGAGAGAGATTGCAAGAAACATGAAGGATAATCCAAAAATATTCTGGAAGTACATTCAGGAAAAGTTAACAAGAAGAGCAGGGATCCCAGAGCTGGTAGGGGGGTTGGATGATGGGAGTAGAGCGGAGACGGATAAGGAGAAAGCAGAGGTGCTGGGGAAATACTTTGGGGGGGTACTAACAGTAGAGTCGGATGATGCAGTGCCAAATATTCCCATCAAACAGGCACCTGCACTAGAACTAATAGAGTTTTCCTATGCTAGAATAAGAAGGGCTATAGAAAAAATCAACAGAAGTAAGCCCCCGGGACCGGATGGGATACACCCAAGAATCATAAAGGAAGGAGGTGAGATGTTAGTAGAGCCATTGAAAATGTTATTTGAGGTATCGTTTAATACAGGACAAATCCCGATGGACTGGAGAGAGGCGAACATAACAGCTATATTTAAGAAGGGAAAGATAAATAACTCAGGAAATTATAGACCAGTCAGTTTGACAAGTGTTGTGTGTAAACTAATGGAAACGGTAATTAGAGAAGGAATAATGGAGCATATGAAATCAAACCAACTTTTCAGTGGGAGACAGTTCGGATTCTTGCCGGGGAGGTCGACGGTACTACAGCTAATTAAGGTGGTAGATGATTGGATGCAAATTCTAGAGGATGGTGATGTAATAGACGTGGTATACTGTATTGTGATTTTATGAAGGCCTTCGATAAGGTCCCACATAAAAGGTTAATAGAGAAAGTTAGAAGCTATAATATAGGGGAGAAATGTGTGAAATGGATAGAAGCCTTCCTGAAAGATCGGAGACAGAGGGTGCTGGTGAATGGAATAGGCTCGGGGTGGAGGGAAATTACAAGTGGGGTTCCTCAGGGATCTGTGTTGGGACCACTACTGTTCGTTATATTTATCAACGACTTACCTGAAGTTATAACTAATGGAAGTGAGGTATACCTGTATGCGGATTACACTAAGCTGTATAGAAGAGTGAGGAGTAAGGAAGATGTGGGTTTGCTTCAAGGAGATGTGGATGGCATGAAGGGATGGTCTGAGCATTGGTTAATGCCTTTTCATCCAAAAAAATGCAAATACATGCGGATTGGGACAAGCAAGATAGACAAGGTAGGATACAGTATGTATGAAGCGATGGAGGAAGTGAATGCAGAAAAGGATATAGGAGTAGTGATAGACAATAAATTAAATTTCTCAGAACATTTAGCAGAAAAGATAAACAAAGCCAATAGAATTGTAGGGCTGATAAGGAGGACATTTGTGTCACTTGACGAAGAAATCTTCAGGAATCTCTATGCAGCGCTGGTTAGGCCGCACCTGGAATATGCGAACCAGGTGTGGGCTCCATATATGGTAAAGGATATAGAAGCAGTGGAGAAAGTGCAGAGGAGAGCTAGCAAGCTAGTACCAACGTTGAAGAACGCGGGCTATGAGCAGAGTTGAGGACACTGGGGCTTCCGACACTGGCATATAGGAGAAAGAGAGGGGATATGATAAGAGACTTTTAAGATAGTTTCAGGAAAGTATGATGAGGGTGTGTGTGAAGGTATCTTCTTGATGCGGGAGGGAACAAGAACGAGAGGACACTCAAAGAAAATTTACAAAGAAAGAAATAGGCTTGAGAAGGCAAAGAACTCATTTTGTAAGTTTTTTTTTTTTTTTTTTTTTTTTTTTAAGAGACAATGAACGGAGGAAGGAAAAACACAGATAAAACAAAAAGGTCCATGTGCCTAAAGGCATCCTCCATTCATAAAATGTTTGTAACAACTGGATTTAAACATTTGTAGATTGTAAGTTTGTGGAAAGCAATTCGAGGGAAGTGAATTCCAAAGAGCAGCAGCTCTGGGGATAAATGAATTCTGATAAGCAGAAGTTCTGCATTGTGGAGGAGAAAGTGTAAATTCATGGGCGCTCTCAGCTGCCCTAGTTCTACGGGGAAAGATGTGGAGAGGCGGCACAATTGAAGCAAGTTCCTCGGAACAATTGCTGTGAAAATATCTGTAGAATAATGCAAGGGATGCAACGTTTCTTCGTATGGATAATGTAGGAAGGTCCTGTGTGATTGCAGGGTTATTGATTAATCTAATAGCTTTATTTTGAATTTTGTCCAACTGCCTCAATGCAACCACTCCACTTCCACCCCACAGAGGTGAACAGTAATCCATCTGAGAACGCACATGACTTTTATATATCACGGCCAACTGCTCGTCAGTGAAGAATTCTCGAACTCTGTACAGGAGTCCCAGTTTTTTAGAGGCATTCTTAGCAATGCTTCTAACATAATGTGTCCAGCTCAAGTTAGTAGTTAATGTTACACCGAGAATGTCAATACTAGGGGAAGTGGGAATATTTACATCATTAAAAAATATATGGGAGTCAGTGAGATTCTGTCGGTTAGAAAATTGAATGTACTTGGTTTTCTGTGCATTAAAGGAAACTAGATTCTTTTGTCCCCATCCATTAATTCTAGAAAGGTCCTGGTTCAGAGAAATTGCAGTGTTTATTTTTGAATTTATAAGATCTGGTTTGGTGAAAGAATTGGTAAATGTGAAGGAACTGTGGAGTGTTGAGTCATCTGCGTAGGAATGTATTGGATTATGAGTGGTAGATATGAGATCATTGATATGAATGAGGAACAGAATTGGGGCCAAAACTGATCCCTGGGGAACACCAGCATTTATTGAGTGAAATTGAGAATAAAGGCCATCTACCATTACACATATTTTTCTGTTATGAAGATAAGAGTGGTAAATGAGTGGAACGCACTGCCCCAGTATGTAGTCGATTCCAAATCAATAAGGGAGTGTGAAAGTAATCTTGATAAAGCATGGGGAAGACAAGATTTGAAGTTTGATTATAAAGCAAAAATACAGAATAGTAAATATGTTGCGTCTGCTACCGCCGCCGCCAACACCGTGAACGACCGCAGCAGTGCAAGTACTGGTAATGAGCTGGATACACAGGCCTAGTTTACCTTTTTCCATAGGATCTACTGTAAGAAACTGTAAGAATAGCCTACGCCACGGCGATTGGTATGAATAGAAAAAATTTGAAACCCTCCGAAAAGTTAAAAAATATTTCCTCATATAAGCTTCAAATTAAAAGAAAATTACACTAACGTGTAGATTGAGTCATATTGCATTATAATTGTAGATGTAAATCCATATTACTATACATTACAGTATAGGTGAAACGGACCAATATAGGCTAAGGTCGGACATTGTTATTGTTGTGTCGTAGACTCTCGCAGCCAGGACGCTTGGCGTGTGTGATAGAATTTGCCGGCGCTACTGGCAGAAAATGGAGACTGGAGATCGGAGAATGGCGAGAATTTGGCCCAGTGTGATGCCCCCTTAAGTTAGCATTATTAGCACAGTGGGTAATGCTCTTACCTCATGTTCTGGTCAGTGGATTAAATCTTGCTTAGGACATAGGCTACATACACATAATTTAATAACAGATTCATAATAAGTTTGGTTACAGTCTCATGTCATGATGATTGATTTCTTTGATTATAATGTTGTTTGTAAAACAATACCCTCCAGACCCGGAAGGGCTCTTTAACGCCCATAAAAAACACACCCCGAGCTACTCAGAAGGGCTCTTAACCCTCTCACCACGGAAGGGCTCTTGAACGCCCATAAAAAAGCATATAACAGGTACCCGGAAGGCCTCTTGAACGCCCAGTGGTTGAAAGCCTGTGAGCTTCGTGTGCGAGGCGTCGGTCCGACGCATGTAAACAACAGCCGGCTGGACCGACGCCCCGCATCTCCGGCCACAAGAAGGAGAGCGTCGCTTGTTCGTGTGTGCCTGTATGTTGTTGTTAAGTATCGAAAAGTGGTGTAAAGTGGCTGTTTTGGCCATAAAGTTATCTCCAATGAAATCATCATCACAGCTCAACCAGTTGACTTAGAGAGCTCTACTTAATGCCATTCTACAGGTAAATAACACAGCTACGCTTGGGGATGCGGGAAGCAGTCTGATTAACGAATATACGGTAGCCTAGCCTAGCCGTTTTTCGGCCAAAACACCCGGGTTTCGAGGAATATATATATAATACATAGCCGGGGCTGGAGGGTTAAACACCCATGAGCTCAAAGCCTGTAAGCTTGGTGTGCGAGGCGTACGTCCGACGCATGTAAACAACAGCCGGCTGGACCGACGCCCCGCATCTCCGGCCACAAGAAGGAGTGCGTCGCTTGTTCGTGTGTGCCTGTATGTTATTGTTAAGTATCGAAAAGTAGTGTAAAGTGGCTGTTTTTGCCATAAAGTTATCTCCAATGAAATCATCATCACAACTGAACCAGTTGACTTAGAGAGCTCTACTTAACGCCATTCTACAGGTACGAAACACATCTACGCTTGAGGATGCGCAGGAATGCGGAAGCAAGCCAAATAACAAAGATGCGGTAGCCTAGGCGTAAAAGTTTTTCGGCCAAAACCCCCGGATTTCGGGGAATATATATATAATACATAGCCGGGGCAGGAGGGTTAAGCACTACAGTATGTGTACATAGTAGTGATGAAAGAGTAGAGAATAAGCTCTGGTATTACAAGGCTTATAAAAAATCAAACTAAAACTAAAACTTAACAGTACCAGTAAATACATTATTAGATAGTCACATTAGCTATTATTTATACCAGTAAATACATTATTAGATAGTCACATTAGCTATTATTTAGAGTTGTTGTTGTTGTTGTTCCCTAAGCTGCCTGGCCGAACAGCCCCGAGTCCCTGAGGAAGGCCATGGCCACGATCGGGCTTTCCCACAGAGCTCTCATTGAGTGTAGATTGTGTTGTTGGCGTATGTAGTTGTGTGAAATGCAGTCTTCTATGATGTGTTTAATGGTATGGGGTGCTGTGTTACATCCCGGGCAGGTGTCGACGACGGAGTCATCCAGTCTCTTCTGATAGCTCAGGAGAGCTGGATGGTGTCCGCATCTCAGCCTGGCCAGGTGGACTCTGTCCTCGCCAGGAAGGGAGGATTCGGAAGGGTGGATTTCGGGAGGTCGTGCTTGCAGCTGCGTGTTGTCTGTGAGTGAGTGGATGGATCGGCGAGAGATATGAGTATGGATGTGCTTCTGGAAGTTGGTTCGGGGTGGGCAGGGAGGGAGAGAGGACAGTAATTGTGTGTGATACCGTGTGCTGGGTGTTGTTTTGATATTTCTTGGTGTCTGTGGGTGTGTTGCCATGTAGTTTAGTGGGTGGTCCTGGTTCGTGGAGGCTGCTGCCAGGAATTGAGTACAATATACTGTACTTGAATACAGTCATTACAGAAAGCTGTTAAAAGCTCTCTCACTGCCCACTGGCACAAGTCGGCCTTTCTCTCTCTGGCATAGGGATGCGGCGACCCCACCGCCCGCCACTTTGGTGGTGCAATCAGCTTCTGGAGCAGTAGACCACTGATTCCTATCTTCAGAAAATTCCTGTGCTTGGTATGCTTCCAGCCAGGGCCCCACTCGGGTAAACATTATAGCAAAATATTAGTGGAAATGCCATCCGGGTGAGGGACTGCTCGGAGTCTGCTCCTTCAGTGTTAAGGGTCATAATCCACTTAGTGGAAATGGCACTGTGGAGTGGAGGCATGTCGGGGCCTGGAGGCAGTTTTTGTCATGGCCATCCCATTTGGGGCGCTTTCTCTGGAAGCGGGGCGTCAGATTGATGATGATGATGATGTTAAAAGCTATATACAGTACAGTATTTGTCCTGTACCAATGTTAAATACAGTACTCTTATAGATCAAATCCATACAGTATGGTATGGTACACAAATTTCATTAATTTATACAGTTCCTAAATATAGTTATCATGAAGTATAAAATCACAATACTGTAGATCTATAAACATATTTCTAAAACTACTAAATATTAAAAACTAAAGACTGAATATAAATGCTAATCATGCATTATCATCTCTAAAACATTGCTTTTGAAACCCTCACTATTCTGTCACTCTTTCAACTTTGAGGGAGACACTTGTTACAGATAACTTTGCCTTTTATCGTCTTCACTAATAAAAAAAAAAAAAAAAAAAAAAAAAAAAAAAAAAAATCAAACTAAAGATGCTCATGGCAAAAACGCTTCCAGGCTACTTACGGGGGCGGATCCAGGATTTTATACATGAGGGGGGGAGGGGTCTAAAGTCAGTATACAGCATGTTCATATGGGGTTGTGGGGTGGGTGGCGAGCATAGCGAGCCTTTGCAGCTGGGGGGTATGGGGGGGGGGGGGGGCCACTGTGGAAATTATTTGAATATTTTATTTAGGAGGAAATGTCCTTTGGCCGGGGCATTTTTCTACCGAAAAATGTATATATTCATCTCGATTTTGGGCTTGGGGGTAATATTTTAAGCTTGATGGAGGTCTAGGGAGCAAACTAAAAACTTTCCCTTAACCCTTTAAGTACCAGCAACGTGTGTTATACTTTATTCTAGCTATATTTAGACGATACTATGCAGCTTAGGAAGGATCTGTAGTACTGCAGTTAACTCCCAACCCGCAGGGGGGTGGGGGACTATCATGGTAACGCCTGGCGGGCATATATACCGAAAATGAGCATCATTCCATGCTCTTTTTCATGCATAAGCAAGAGCCAGAGCATAATACAATTATATATCTGTGAAAGAGCGAAAAACGAGCTTTCCAATGACATCTGAATCATCCTTGTACGACAATTTGCAACGTTCATGCAACTGGAAGTGAAATATCCAAAAATGAGGTATTTTCCCAGGATTTAGTCATATTTTGAGAGATACGGAGATTGAAGATCGATACAGTAGGTCTCAGTGCAGGTCCCACCGCTGCAGCGAGTGGACCGAGCCCACCTGTTGTCCTTGCAATGCTCAGTCTCTCTCTCATCGCTCATAATGGCCTCAAAAAGGCACGAGTCATATGGTGGGCACCGCAGGGGTGGCCAATATTCTCTCTCCCGTCATATGACGGTCACCGTCGGTTGAGGGTTAAAAGGGTTGTTGTTGTTCCCTAAGCTGCCTGGCCGAACAGCCCCGAGTCCCTAAGGAAGGCCATGGCCACGGTCGGGCTTTCCCACAGAGCTCTCGAGGAGTGTAGATTGTGTTGTTGGCGTAAGTGGTTGTGTGAAATGTGTTGTTGTTGACATTGTTGTTGTTCCCCAAGTTGCCTGGCCGAACAGCCCCAAGGCCACGAGCAAGGCCAAGGCCATAACCGAGCGCCCCCACAGAACCCTCCCTGCCGACCACAATAAAGCCTGGGTGACCGAAGCCACTCCATGGCGGGGAGCTGAAGAGGGTGCGGAAACGCCCGGGAAACCATAGCCCCACCCAGGGCCCTGTGCCCCTCAGCAATTACGAAGAGAAAGTTGAGGGGCAAAGGAAAAATGTGACGATTTGGCTTCCAATCTTGGTAGAATGGGAGGTCAATCCACGGAAGAGACGCCGTCACTTGAGATCTAGAAAATATATAAGTAAAAGGAACAGTCAGAGTAAGCTATGGGTATGGCAGAGATCGCTCAGTTCTCACTCTGATAGACCAGCCCATCACCACTGGGGTTGGTTGAGATAGTTTGAAGCCTTATTATTGCTATAGGTCCTTCCTATCTATCTATATACTCAGGCCCAATCCCCACTTTCCTTCCTAAGCTGCATAATATCGTCTAAATATAGCTAGAACAGAGCATAACACACGTCGCTGGTACTAAAAGGGTTAACCCGAGCTGAAAAAATAAAGCGACTATAGTTAAGTAAACAATAAATGCATCATACACTCACCTGTCTTGACCACCACTGTAAACAAGGAGGCAGCGCAGGCAACAGAAAGAAAAGACTCGGGTTAGTGGTTGGGGAGCATGGGTTATCAGACAGAGAAGGACATGCTATTAAAAGAAAAGGATTAATTAGCGACGATTCAGCGGCACTACATTTGAGGCACGCAAGCACTTTTACAGTCAGAATATTATTAAGGGGAGATGGGCCGTTTTTCTGGTCCCCTTTTTTTTCGTGTTTAACCCAATTAGCTTTCAGATTTTAAGATGTTTGCCCCACTAGTTTGTCGATTTTAAGACCTTTCACCTCATTTCTTTGTCAATATTAAGACCTTTCGTGCTATTTAGGTGTCAATTTTTGTCGTGGCAAACGATAGTATGCCTGTAATTTTGCAAGAACCGGGCAGGAAATTTTCTACCGAAAAATGTACAAATTTATCTAGAAGGGGAATCTAATGGATGTTTTTTTTTTAGGTTGATGGAGATCTAGGGAGGAAACTAGAAAAAATATAAAAATATAAATAAATGAGCAAATATATAAGCCCATCCCCCCTTAAAACACTTTGGGACTGTTTTTGTATTGGTATTTGAAATTTTAACCCCTTCTGTACTGGCGACAACTTATTTATATTATTCTAGCTATATTCAGATGATTTTGTGCCATTTAAGAAGGATCTGTGGTAGTTCGAAGCCTGTTAATTCCTGGAGACCCTTTTTAACCTGATATAAAATGGTCTAATAGTATCCAGAATAAAGTTATAAGGACGTCGCCGGTACACAACGGGTTAACAGTATTCTTGCAATATTTGAGGGCTCGTTTACATTTTGGGGGTCTTTAGCATGGAATCACTAACTCTACTCAAACAACAATACCAGTATGTTTTGCACTGGTATCAACAATTGACCACTTGCAAGTTTCAGCCTATAAGGAAGTTGGAATTGTAGGCATCGATATTTAGCAGAATTACCAGCTAAAATAAGGTTGTAGTTCATTTATAAATACATAAAATTCAATTCAACATACTCATTAGCCATCAGAAACTTACATTATTATTGCATTTCTGTTTACTATCGATGTCTACAGCTCCAACTTCCTTATAGAATGAAACTCGCAAGTCTGCAATTAGACTGAAAAGAAGAGTGTTGTGTAGGCATTGAAGGGCAACTTGGACCGAGACATTGCTCTTTCTGGTTTCTGGAAAAATTGATCTTACAAAACTTTTGTTCAAAAGTTGCCACACCATAACTGCCCAAAGAAGTTGTCAGTAAAAGTGCTAGCGTGACTCCCCTATACCTGTACCTGTACAGTTGGTCAAAGTTCCAGCTGACCCATCCTCGCTCTGGGGCTCACAAAATTACCTGGCAATACTGGTGTAGTTAACAATCAGTAGATATAATAACTTGAATATTTAAGCAAATCTACGAACTTTGGGTGAATGTTCGGGATCATACATAGCGATGTATGCATTTTTATTTGAGATAGGCTTACTTTCCCTTGTTTAGTATATGTTCTAACAATGATATAGCCAAAATCAGATCTACCAATCCCAATCTTTGTAAGACACACCTCCTTCCTACAACAGTATCGCCAGATAATTCTGCGAGCCCCAGAGCGAGGGTGGGTCAGCTGGAACTTTGACCAACTGTGCACTCGGATACCATAGTGTCTAGTACACTCATAAGAATTTGTGGACCACCTATGTTTTTCTCTATGCAATTACAACTATCTGGATAAGTTTTTGGATAAAACTTTCTTTTCAATAAATAATATACTGTATATAGTTTGTAGTTCATGTATAGAAAATTATTGTCATAAATTCACTTCCATAATTAGAGATAGGTGAAGTCCACAAATTTGTATGAGTTAGCTAGAGACTATGGTATCCGAGTGTACTTTGTATTGTCGGCCTAATAAGTGATGTCTCGGCACCAAGTATATTTAGATCTATAATTGGTATCGGCAATGTCTAAAACTGTATTTATTCATTTTGAGTGAGATATACAAGCATGTTCCTACACTTACCCACACTATTTAACATCTGACAGACACTAATACAGTACAGAGCGAGCCAAACATAATGACAGCTGAGACACGACTTAAGCCGGTATCAAACGAGAGCTTTTATAGTTAACATTCGATGATCAACATTTTTCTGGCAACATTTCTAGAATATTTGACACTGGTATCGGAAACTAGACTGATGGTACAGTACATGAATTTAGGTGACCTAAACAGAATATATGTTGACCTCATAAGTTGCCAGACCAGTGTTGATGATAAATGTTGAGTGAAAAAGCGCTCGTGTGATACCGGCTTTATTAGTGCCACCGTACCTGTAGGTTGCCAATCCATGAATCTGGTACAGTACATTTAACCCCTTCAGCACGATGATATGTACAGTATTTATAATTATATTCTGGCTCCTGCTGACAGAATCAGACCACTATACACTGCTAACAAAAGTAGGGATAGTAGGATAGTTTGCTTGAGAACCAGATTAACTTGCTCATGTAGTGATGTACAGTTTGCCGCACATATTCTATTCCGTTGGGTCGTGATTTGGCAGAGCAGCACCCACCTCCTCAACCCCCCTCCCTCACTCCACCTCCTACCAATAGGAGGTGGAGTGAGGGAGGGGGGTTGGGAAAGTGAGTGCAGCGTTGGCAAATCACGACCCCAACGGAATAGAATATGTGCGGCAAACTGTACACCCTATGTGGTGGATTGTGTTCTTAGGGTAGTAATTGTTAGGGGTCACTTGAAGCATGCTATGCTTACAAGTACCTACCCAATAGCACTATCGTTAGTGAGTGATTATGTTTTTTGTACTTTTGTTGATATCTTGTCAAATTGCAAATTTAGCTTAATATAAAATTTGATATATATTGTAGTTTCTCTATTCATACAGAATTTAGTAAAATTTACCAGAACGTCCCGGACTTCCCAAATTGACTAATTCCTTGAATATGACGAGGTGCATTGTTATATGTGCGATCAGTTTACTTGGGAAACAAATTGACTTGCTCATGTAGTTGTGTACACCCTATGTGGTAGATTGTGTTCTTTTATTTCAAAATTATATTTTAAGCGTTGTTTCCACATAGCAATTTTGATCAGTTCTTTTGCATTTATCTTGTGTCGTCCCAGTTTTAGTTTGTTTATTTTGCAAGTTTTACAATATAATTTCAAATTATATTTTATTAAGCGTTATTTCCATATAGTGATTTTGATTAGTTCTTTTGCGTTTATCTTGTGTCGTCCCAGTTTTGGTTTGTATATTTTGCAAGTTTTACATTATAATAAGGAAGGAATGGAAATATGAGAGGATAATAATTATAATAAAACTATTTGTCAACAGAAATATGAGAGGAAAGAGAAACATAACAGTACAGATTTGAAGAGGTTGAAAGTTTCAAGTATTTGGGAGCTGTACTGTACAAGTATGGTAACATGGAGAGTAAGATAAAAGAGAGCCAAATGTTAGGAACAAAAGAAAGGTACAGTAATTGACCACTTGCGAGTTTTGTTCTATAAGGAAGTTGGAGCTGTGGTCATCAATATTTTGCAGAATTTTCAACTAAAATACGGTCATAATACATTTATAAATACACAAAACTAAACTGATCATACTTTTTATCCATCAGAAACTCACATTATCATTGCATTTCTCTTTAATATCGATGTTCATGGCTCCAACTCGCCTGAAACTCGCAAGTGGTCAATTGGAAAGCTTGATTGTATCCTGCAAAATTTGACCACTTGCGAGTTTCATTCTATAAGGAAGTTGGAGCAATAGGCATCGATATTTAACAGATTTACTAGCTTAAATACGGTTGTAGTGCAACTATAAATACATACAATAAAATTCACTATACTTTCTAACCATCAGAAACGTACATTACTATTGCATTTCTGTTTAATATCTATGTTTAAGGCGTAACGAAACTCTTCCTGCACTGCTATGCGATTCTCCTACCTTTACCTTTGCTCCAATCCGCACTTATCTAAACGCTATACATATGTTCAATGAAATCTGACTGACCTGTCCCCCCACTTTCTCAACACATCAATGGTCTCCTAGCCTTATAAGTGGCATTCGCTCAGTAGGCTAGTATAAAATCTCACATCCTCATCATCATCGTCTATGTTTAAGGCATCAACTTCCTTATAGCCAGAAACTCGCAAGTGGTCAATTAAGAAGTGATAATGTCATTGAGGAACAGTGTGCTGCTCCAAACACTTGTATGGAAGTGAGTCATTGACAGCAAGTGAGGAGGACCTCTCTAAACTGAATACCAATTATCGATCAAAACATACTTGGTGCCGAGACATGACTTATTAGGCCGACTGTACCGGATTCATGTATTGGCAGCTGTACCTTAGTAAGATATATATATATATATATATATATATACAACCATTCACCAGGAAACTTGTTAAGGAGGGATGGGCCGTTTCTGGACCTCCTTCTCCCTCATGTTTAGCCCCATTTTTTTTTAGATTATAAGATGTTCGGCCCATTAGTTTGGCGATTTAAACACCTTTCGCTCCATTTCGTTGTCAATTTTTTCCTTGCCAGCGATAGCAAGCCTGTATTTAAAGGGGAACCAGCCTTTAGCCGGTAAATTTTTCTATCGAAAAATGTACAAATTTATCTTAAAGGGGGGTCTTGGGCGGGTGTTTTTTTAAGCTTGATGGATGTCTAGGGAGCAAACTAAAAAATATTATAAAAATATATACTAAAGAGAAAATAAATACGCCCATCCCCCCTTAAGGGGAGACTGGCCGTTTGTTTGGTCTATTAATTAATTTATTCATATTTTTTTTTTAGTTTCCTCCCTAGACCTCCATCAAGCTTAGAAAAACACCCCTAGACCCCCCTTCAAGATAAATTTGTACATTTTTCAGTAGAAAAATGTCCCAGCCAAAGGCCGGTTCCTCTTCTAATTGCAGGCTCGCTATCGCTCGCCAGGAAATAATCGACACCTAAATGGCACGAAAGGTCTTAAAATTGACAACAAAATGGGGCGAAAGGTGTTAAAATCACCAAAATTATAATTTCAAAACTAGTGGGGCTAAACATTAGGGAGAAGGGTGTCCAGAAAAACGGTCTGCCTCCCCATAAGACTTGACAGGCCAAACTAAATACAGTATGTATGCCAGCCATTCTATATTTTTCAAACTATCAAATAAAGACTAGATTAACCCCTTGAAGCTCTGACGCGTTTTAGCAATATATCTTGGCTATCCTTAGACGATTTTATGCAGCTTAGGAAGGATCTGTGGGTATTGAAAGGGTAAAGACTATCTAAATCAACCCTCTCACTTCCATACACCCTTCCTAATCTGAATAAAATCGTCTAATACTTACCAGAAAACAGAACAGAAATGCATTTTGGATCTTGAAAGGGTTAACATATCATGAACTGCTATAACAGCATTATGTACGGTCGCACTAATAAGTCATGTCCCAGCTGTCATTACATTTGGCTTGCTCTGTGCTGTATTAATGTCTGTCAGATGATGAATAGGGTGGGCAAGTGTAGGAACATATTTGTATATTTCACTCGATATGAAGGAATGAAGCTTAGATATTGCTGATACCAATTATTGATCAAAACATACTTGGTGCCGAGACACCACTTATTAGCGCGATTGTACAGTTCAGTAAATAGGCTTCCAGGTAGCATTCCAAGCATTTATAGTCCTGATTATGTGTAAAATAGGCGAGTTACGCAGTCGTTTATTATACCTCTGTGTGAGCAAAACTGGAGGCAATTATTTATGACTATAGGTAGCGCCAACAAACTTGACAATAATCTTGATCCCTGACCTCTCTGTAACTCAAAAGGGCCTAGAGCAAACTGTCTGTAAATATCCACACCTATTTCCTGGTGGACTCTTCCCAAATTATAGAAACGTCAGCCGGATTGCTTTAATTCATTTCGAGTTGCAAGAAGTTAAGGGGTCAAGATTATTGTCAAGTTCGCTGGTGCTACCTATAAAAAAGAACACTAAGTAAACAAATCTGAAAGGCACGCTATATACAGACTAAATTATGCATAAATTGTAACAAAATATATACTGTATGTATTTGTATTTACTCAGGCCCATCCATATATCTAGTACAGTATAGAGAATAAGCATTAAAAACTTTTACTGAATACAAACATAAATTAATAAATTGGTATAGGCCTATTAGACGCTTAACCCTTTGGCGCACCTATAGTTTCCAATCAAAGTTTTTTCCCACTCCCTAAGTATATCTCAGCTCACTCAGAGCCAGTTTTGTGCCCGGCGATAATTTGTTTCTGTGACGTTTTTATCCACCAAAAAATCCTTGTATTTGGATTAATGAGGTACCATCGGCTCTCGTTATTGATTGAACTTGAAGATAAGCGAATAAAAACATAGAATAAATACAAAACAACCACATTGGGGCACTCCGAAATAAGAATTGTAAAAAAAAAATTAAATACCTTATCTCCAACTCGCGCTAGCTCAAAATTTTGCCCACATTTTTTATTTGCATACATATATGGAAGTGGAATTTAATGAGGATTCCACTGGTAACTTCAGAATTACTATAAACCAAATAGTTACTGAGATACACAAATAAACGTGAAAGTATCGAAAAACAGACTGAGCTGTACTCTGCTCCCTTCCCAGCCAGCCGTGAGTAAACCGTTAAACTGAGAGGGTTGCCAATTGTACCCATTGAACTAGACTTAATACTTAATATCTATGCCAAATATGACGCACGTCAGACGAAAACTTAATTTTTGGCGAATATTTTTAAGTTTAACGACTCTTAAAGAGTCATCGTGCGCCTAGGAAAAAAATACCTAATGACTCTGAACGAGTCATCGTGCGCCAAAGGGTTAACCCTCGGAATCCGGGAGGCCTCATGAGGGGAAAAAAAAAAAAAAAAAAAAAAAATATATATATATATGGCAGGAATCCAGGCGGCCTCGTAGGAGGCAAAATGTGCAGCTAAAAATTGCAGCTAAAATCATCATAACACGGCAACCACGCGTCGTAGCGATGTCATATCAACGGCATTCTACTGACAACAAAAAGTTCTACAATTTGAAAAAAATTGACTGCTCTAGGTGGTCTCAATCAGTAGCTACTGAATTATGAAGTTTGCCTGTACCAAAAGGGCCCCGGACACAGCAATCGGGATCATATGAGGCCCCCCGGATTTCGTGGGTTAACGCCTTATTGGCGGCGCCCGACTTAAGTCGTGCACCAATTTGCAGCAAGTTAGGAGCATTATTAAGGCTTTTAAAGGGTTAAAATCGAGTGCAAATGGCCGGGAGCACAGCGGGCCAGACAGCCGACTCCCAGGGCTTACCGCCGCCCATTAACTCATGTTCCCTGTGTTCTCGAGAGGCCGGCAGTGTAGCCAGTAGTGAGCATAGCTGGGAAAAATATACCGATATATGCTAAACTCCCATGTTCGTGGCATCACTGCAAGAGAACCACGAGTGCTACGTAGCTCGTTCTGGTCTTATTTTGAAGTTTTTAGTGCCTAGTTTTTTGCTAAATAATTTTATTTTCATGCAGATGCTTGATTTATCATGCAGGAGGGCCTGAATATGCCCAAATGAGCCCAAAACACCCCGATAGACAAGGGTTAAAGAATCCCCTCATTATTTAATTGATAAATGATAAAAACTGTGGTACAGATATATACTTAGTTCTCTAGATATTCAATGACTTTGCTTTATTGATCAAAGCACAATATTTACAGTACTGAATATACCAGATGTCAAAAGTAATTAGGCCTAGTAAGATAAGCGTACAGGTAAATAAGAAACATATACAAAACCTATCAGCATACTTCATTCAAAGCATAATCTACAAAACCAGATTAGAAAAGTTATCTAGGAAATCCATAACCCTCCAGACCCGGTTGGGCTCTGAGGCCTCCATAAAAAATACACCCCGCGCTACCCGATAGGGCTCTGAGGCTCCGGCAGCTTGAAAGCCTGTAAGCTTGGTGTGCGAGGCGTCCGTCCGACGCATGTAAACAAAAACCGGCTGGACCGACGCCGCGCATCTCCGACCACAAGAAGGAGAGCGTCGCTTGTTCGTGTGTGCCTGTATGTTATTGTTAAGTAGCTAAAAGTAATGTAAAGTGGCTGTTTTTGCCACAAAGTTATCTCCAATGAAATCGTCATCACAACTGAACCAGTTGACTTAGAGAGCTCTACTTAACGCCATTCTACAGGTACGAAACACATCTACGCTTCGGGATGCGCGGGAATGCGGAAGCAGTCAAAATAACAAAGATACGGTAGCCTAGGCGTAGACGTTTTTCGGCTAAAACCCCCGGGTTTTTGGAATATATATGGAATAAATAGCCGGGGCTGGAGGGTTAAGATATCATAAATTTGTTCAAAATAAAGCACATTCTCAATAAAGTAAAATATTAA